>APFE030002077.1:264017-292032 GCA_000404065.3 Pinus taeda
AGTGCCATAAATGGGGTCATTTTTGTTGCTGTATGGAAGAAAGTGTTATACCACCATTCAGCCAGAGGCAACCATTTAACCCATTGTGTCTGTTTATCAGATACAAAGCAACGAAGATATCCTTCCAAACATATGTTTACTATCTCAGTTTGCCCATCAGATTGAGATGATAAGATGAGCTATGAGCTAACTGAGTACCAAGACAAGAAAATAATTCTGTCCAAAAATTTCCAGTGAAAATGGGATCTCTGTCACTTACAATAATCTTTGGGTTTCCATGTAGCTTTGGAATTGTTTCCATAAATGCACTAGAAACTGTACTGGCTTTAAATGGATGTGATAATGCACAAAAGTGTGCATACTTGGTAAGTCTGTCAACTACCACCATGATGACACTCTTTCCCTCAGACTTGGGTAAACCTATGATAAAATCCATTGAAACCTCCTCCCAAAGTTGGCTTGGAATGGATAAAGGTTGTAATAGACCCGGGGTCTTAATTGTTTCAACTTTTTTTTTGGCAAACCAAACATTCCGCCACAAACTTTTGAATATTCGATTTAAGGCCATCCCAAAAAAATTCTTTCTTAACCCTATGGTAAGTTTTTAAAAATCCTGAGTGCCCTCCTAAGAGAGAAGTGTGCAATTCCATAAGAATCGTTTGTTTGAGCTGCGAATTCTTACAAAGGTATAAGCGATCTTTGTACCATAACGAATCATTTTGCCAGCTAAATGTATCAGATGTACTGGAATATTGTTGTAACTTTCGAATAAGTGCCCACACTTCTTCGTCATTCTTCCATTCCTCCCTTGCTTCATTTATCCAATCTGGTTGGATAATAGAAATGGCGCACAACAATGCTTCCACATCCTCATCCTTTCTTGAGAGTGCATCTACCACCACATTTTGCTTCCCTTTTTTGTAGATGATTTCAAAGTCATAACCCAACATCTTTGTGACCCACTTTTGTTGCTCTTCAGAGGATAATATTTGTTCTAAAAAGTATTTAAGGCTATCATGATCCGTTTTTACCTTGAAGTGTCTTCCCATTAGGTAGGGTCGCCATTTCTTAAGTGCATGGAGTATTGCCAACATTTCCTTCTTATAAATAGCTTTGTGTAAAAAACTTTCCCTTGATTGGACGACTTTCAAAAGCAATGGGTCTTTCATCTTGCATTAGAACAACACCAATTCCATTTCCTGAAGCATCACATTCCACAATAAGGTTTTTGTGAAGTCCGGTGTAGCTAAGACCGGTGCTTGGCACATTGCCTCTTTAAGATGTTCGAAGGCCTTTGTTGCTTCTGCAGTCCATGAAAATGCATCTTTCTTCAATAATGTTGTTAGAGGTGCTGCTATTCTCCCATAATTCTTAACAAACTTGCGATAATACCCTGTCAACCCGATAAATCCTCGTAGATGCTTTATGGATGTGGGGATTTTCCATTCCTTAATGGCTTTAATTTTGCTAGGGTCTACCTTAACTCCTTCATGAGATACAATATGACCCAGATATTCCACCTCCTAGACTCCAAAGAAACATTTGGATCTTTTTGCAAATAATTGTTTCTCCTCCAATAGTTGTAGCACCCTGTCAACATGTTCAACATGATCCTTCCAAGACTTGTTGTAGATTAGTATATCATCAAAAAATACTAACAAATTTTCTAAGGAAGGGTTTGAAAATGGAATTCATCAAACCTTGAAATGTAGAAGGTGCATTGGTAAGGCCAAAAGGCATGACCAAAAATTCATAGTGACCCTCGAGAGTTCTAAATGCTGTTTTCAGAATGTCTTCAATCTTCGTTCTGATTTGATGATATCCTGAACGAAGATCCAACTTGGTGAAGTAAATTGATCCATGCAATTCATCCAGTAATTCATCAATGACAATAATGGAAAAATTATCTTTAATAGTTATCTTGTTGAGCTCCCTATAATCAATACACATGCGCCATGATTCATTCTTCTTGTGCACCAATACTAGTGGAGTAGAGAAAGAACTTTGACTAGGTCGAATTATACCAGCCTCTAGCATTTCTGCAACCATAGGTTCAATTTCACTCTTTTGGGCATAGGGATATCTGTACGGCCTGATCTTTGGAGGAACACTTCCTGGAATCATATGAATAGCATGTTCATGATCACGAATAGGTGGGAGACGTTTCAGAGTCTCAAATACCTTAGAATGATTGTCCAAGACTCTTTGGAGATCTAGAGAAATAGATGATTCTGATGTGGAAACATCTAGCAAACATAATTGTGCAATTACACCTCTTTGTTCCTTTTTTAGAAGCTTTTTCATACCGTTAGAGCCTATTATCTTTCCCAGTTTCCCTGCAATACCCCTTAATTCAACCTCCTTTCCTTCACAAAAGATTTCTGAAAAGTTCTTGAAAATTAAAAGCTATGCACCCAAGGATTGTAGCGATTGGACTCCTAGTACAACACAGCACCTCCATTGGAATGGAAAGCATTGGCTAGTCAATACATATTCTCCCATGGATAGCTTGATATTATGGCACTTTCCAGAGCAATTTATCATTCCTCCATTTGCAACCATCACTTGACACTCTGGTGCTAGATATAGAAAGCATTTCAATTCTTTTGCTACCTTACAAGGAATAAAATTGTGGGTACTTCCTGAATCAATCAACACTATTACCTTTTTCTTCTTGATTTGTCCTTCTATCTTTATGGTTTGAGGAGTGGTAATTCCAGCGAATGCATTACAAGATATGGTAGGATTCATTTCTTCTTTATCTAGGCTTTGTTCCTAGAGTATATCCTCTTCTTTTGACCTTTCTTGCTCCTTTTCTTCTTCCTCTTCAAAATCTATGTAAACTTATGACATTTAGTGTATTTTCTATCACAACTGTAACAAAGCCCTTTTGCTCTTTTTTCTTCTAATTGTTGTGGTGGAAACCTTATAGTTTGTGGAAGGCTAGGGGTAACAACACTTCCATCTTTATAGTTGTGACTGGTATGCTTCCTGGTTGCCATAATTTTGCTTTCCATTTTTCTTGCTAACTTGAATGCCTTCTCTAATGAATCAGGCTCCCAAAGGCAAACATCATGTTGGATATTATCCTTTAAAGCCCCTATGAACACATCAACCCTATGCTCCTCTAGAATATTTTTTACCCTTATGTTCAATTTTTCGAACTCCTCAATGTGTTCCATTCTTGAACCCTTTTGTTTGAGACTTATCGATTGGCTAAAAAAAGTGTTGCTTTTTGTATCCTCATAATGTGTTGTCAATTCTTCTACAAAAATTGCCCAAGTGATAACTTGTTACGAGAGAAAAGTCATTGATACCATACAAACTGATTTGGTTCCAAATATAAATTTGCAATACGTACCTTTTTTGTTTTTTTCACATTACTAAGATCGAAAAATTGCTCCATCTGTAATATCCATGTTGCCGGATCCTTGCCATCAAACTTCCTCATATCGATTTTTGAATATTGTGGGTCTTTGATCCAACATTAGAGTCTATGGAATCATGATTAACATTTTTTTTTTCTCATCATGAGTTTCCTTTACTACCCTTTCACCATTAGTGACCATTTCTAGTAACTTATTCATATTTATCTTCAATTCTTCCATCTTATCATCCATGCCATCCATTTTAGCATCCATGCCATTCATCTTAGCTTCCATGCCATCCATCTTAGCTTCTACGCCTTTCTTTAAACAATCCATCTTAGCCTCTACACCTTTATTTAAACCATACATCTTTCTTTAAATCATCCATCTTAGATTCTGTTACTTTTTGTGCAAGTGACACTTGTTGCACTTGGTCTCGTAATTTTGATATATCATGTTGTATTTCTTCCTTTGCTTCATGAGTCATACTAGAGATTTTAGGTTTCTTACTAGGTGTTTGAATTTTCTTTCCTTGGGGCATCAATCATTGATAATAATGCTTTACTATGCCCTTTGAATTCCTTCCAACCAATATTTCAAACCAAGCGTATGCAAAAAAAAATTAAAAACTACACACATTTTTTCACTTTGTAGGAGTTTGATATTGAATCTGATGTATCTCTGTAATTTTGGATCATCTAGCTCTCAAATTGAGATCTGTAGTAGCCCTCTGCGTCCTCTTTCCAATGTCACTAGTCTAATCCAAATTGGATTATCCAAGAAAGAGTTATGCACAATCTCCCAAGATGATCTGATTATAAAATTTTCTAGAAGAGCGAACTTGTATGAAGTGACATGTGTCACTGTTTCAACCTTTGGCTCTGAAAAATATATACAAGAGTCTATAGTCCGTCCTCTTTCTATACCTTCTTACAAAATTTCAATCTGATGCTCAAACAAAAAGTTATGATGATTTCCCCCAGGTCACATGTTTGGAATGTAATTCAGGAGTCTACAAAAAGAACAACTTCCTCAGATCATATCTCTGCAAATATAGCACGAAAAGCTCTAAAATTCAGACTCGAGGTCTAGTGGGAATTCATCTCAAATGGTTTTTTTTTAACTTATGAAATGTTGCAGAGAAAATTTATAGCGAAAATACCACGATGACCTATTTGGATTAGAAAAACCCTATAATCCAAAGCTCTCATACCAAATGTTATGAAACCAACTCACAAAAAGATAGAAAAGAGAGATCAATGCCTAAGAATTCAGCCTCTTCGAGGGGGAAACCTCCTTTACATTACACAAATGAACAATTCTTGGATGATTCAAATGAGAAAACCTCCTTTCTATATATAGGAGTCTAAGGAGTCACAATATAACCAGCCGACCTAACAATAATAATATAAAGCCACAAAAATAACAATAGATGGATTCTATGGGGCACAGTAATAAAAATATGGGGACAATAGGGCACAACAATATTAATAAGGGATACAACTACAATAGTAATGGGGTCATCACTAGTATTATAGGGACCTAACAACTTTCTACTAGAATCTTGGCCATTTATCACCATCAGAACAAGGAGGCTGCATAACCATGTCAACATAGTGACAGGTCTTCAGTTGGAAGGTAGATGTCTCTAAAATTATAACATCAAGGTAAACCCTACATTTGTTCACAATGCTTTCTTTTTATTTTTCATTTCCACAAGAAATAACATCGCTTCATGAGTCTCATGCTGACTAATATCTTGTCTTGTTGTTTTTACAGGGGATTGAATTGGTATCCACGTTTTGGCATACTAATTTTACAAGTTGGTAAGTTGCTAGAAATCGGTCTTCCTTTCTCATCAGTGGATCTAGTTCATGGTTTACCCTAATTTTAGTTTTTTTGCAAGTTTTTTAATTATCTACATATGTTGTTTGGAGGGTTGAGTCATTGGTCCAGCCTTGGTGTGGTCGTGACTCTACTCGTTCCTTTGCCCATCTCATATTTAATACTCGGTACCCAGGTGCATCCTACTATCTTAATGGGGATTTTTAAGGATTTACCTGAAGAGTTACTTGTATTGCAAATGGTTATAGGGATTTTATCCTATCCATGTAGTTACAACTATGAATGGATGGCTAAAATTATAGCTTGTTAAGGTACTTTAATTACTATAATTTAAGCTCCATATTGACAACGAATCTATAATCAACTTTTTTGTTGGCGATTTACACAAACTACCCAATAAGTAATTATTCTTCTTCTTGATTGATAAGTAATAGCCCTTGGATATTGAGTGCTTGGTTTGCAATTTTGGGGAAGAAACCCTGCCATGTTACTTCATGTTTGTCCTTACTCAGTCTTGGAACTTGCACGTGTATTGTTTTCTATTTTTCCAACTATCAATGAAATTCCTTCATTTTCATAAGCTCAAGTTATCAATTAAACATGTATGGACAAAATAGGTTAATGAATTTGTTTCATGTATTTATTACAATGATGCTTTGTGATTTTATTTCCTATTTATTATGAGAATATTTCTCGCTTCTGTATCTGTAATAAGGACTCACCTAGTGCCTAATTGAATGGGTAATTAATTATAGTAAATAGTACAGTATCATTTATACTTTTATAGATTACTCCTTATGAACTTATTTTTGTTCTTATGTGGTTTAACGTAAGTACAAGCTCTTAAAATTAAGCATGGATTTCTGATTATAAACATTTGACTTTATAACCCTTCTCTTTTTGAATACCTAGAGAAACATTGTTACCGAGAACCATCCATCCTTTGCCCACTCACACCAACCAAGAAGGGTAAATCCGGCTTACAGCTAGAACCCTCTCATGGTTAAATACCCCTACTTACCTCGACTATCAGCTGATAATTAAGTTCTTCTTAACTACATTTTCTGAAATAATAATTTACTTGGTACACAAAAAATCATGTTAACAATATTTTTGTCTCAAGGGTCCCCAACACTTCTCGTCATTTGTACTAGATTCTAGGTTTTTATTCTTATGTTGAACACAAAAAAATTTTTTTTTCAAAGAGTTGAGAATAGTTACAACAAGCTATTGTTAATATTTCTTTGAAAGAGAAAAAACATAAGGTTACCATTTCATTTTTTGTTTTCTCATGCACATTTTTTTAAAAGAAAAGAAATATCAAGCCTGACCCTTCAGATGACATTCACACATAACTATCTTGGCATACGTAAAATATCAAATTTGACCCTCCTAGCCATATTCACAGGTTTAATCATTTACATAAAAAGAAAAAACTATTCATATTATCTTCCTTAACACAGTTTTATTTTCTTTTATAGTTATGTTAAACAACTGAGGACCCATTCATGCACTCATATGTTAGCTGAGATTCTAGAATTTTTAGGCAAGACTTTACTAGCCATCTAATGAGGATTAGGCTACTATGTCTCGTTCATCCCCCTATGCTTCTCCAACCATAATAGTTATTTAGGAAGCAGTTACTCATTCACTAGCATCGAGACTCTTTTCTACTCCTACCTAGAATATTTCTCATTCACAGAACAAGTTTGAGATCTAGAGTTTCCACTGGCTCTAGTCTAGCTCAAGAACCCTCCTTTGGGCATCGTCTTGCCTTTTTACTTTTCTTTCTCTCCTCTTCCTTTCCCCTCCTAATTTCTCTGAACTCCTAAGGGATAAAACCAAAATAACTAATATTAACTACCTAGTAAAAGGATACTTACTCAGGTCTTTTCCTGTAAATTCTAAAACTCAACATAAGAATGAACAATTCTTTTATCAGTTAGAATTATTCCAGTTCAATATTATTTGATATATGGATTACCAAGTTCACTTAATAACCAAAGTGATTAACAAATATTAACAATCACCTTGGGGTGCCATGCTAGTTTAGATTCATCTTAATGCATAATTTATTAATGGCCCAGAGTAATCAAAACTTTCGAAATACAAACCACTTTTTTAATGAAAAACTGGACATAGAAATTCACGCTTCTAACATATCTTAATCTATGTATCATCTCAATTTTTAATTTAAATTTCTTGTTTCTCTCATAGATTTAGATTTTTAATGCATGGAAGAAACCATAATTCCTTATAAGCAAAATGAGTATAGAATTTAAGAATTCAAATATTCGCAGAGATCATATTAATATTTCCAAACCCTCAAACTGATGCTACTAATACATCCAAGGATGGATTCAACTTTTTGAACAAAGCTCCTACAACAATCACCCTCCATCATATCTATTTAATGGGTAAACACCATGTTAAAGCATATATTATAGAACAATCATTACAAGAAAAGGAAATATGAATGTATGATGTTTCATGGTTATGGGTAGGAATCAAGTATGGATTCATGGGATGCATTTTCATGTTAGTGTATATTTGTATAATGGGCATATATCTACTCCATGCGATACCCCAAAATAATTTTCATGACTCTAATATTGCATGCATGATTCGTTGATGCATGTATATTTAGTTTATCACACCTCTTATCCGAGTATTCAATAGAATGTTGGATCCTTATTAAATAATCCTTATCTGAAGATCTAAATTTTAAGTGATATTTAACTGCAGATCAAAAATATTTTGCAATATCCCTATAACTATTGTACAACATTCAACACTCATAAATATTTTTAATTTTCTACACATTTAACATCAAGAAGAAACTACAATTCGGTGCCAAGTAGAAACTAGTAACCCTAAAGAATAGCCACAATACTATTAATTATTATGTTAAAATAACTCTTTCCAAAACCATCATACAACATTTGCATAATATGGAAATATTATTGCCTTAATTGGTTAATATCATGGTATCATATTGTAGAGTTACAGTTAGAATCAAGATTCAGTTGGATGTAGAACTAACTCATGATAACTGTGTATTGATTCTTGAAATGGATAGGTGAAAACAAATAAGAGGTGTGATATTATAAAAAATAAAATGAAACCTTAATGAGAATAATAACTGAAGCATTTCTCTAAAAAATTTTGAAACTGCTTAATCCTCCATTCCCATCTTATATTTTCACCTACATAAATTTTAAGGAGGAAACGTTTTTAAACAGGGGTTTTTTATAGAGTGCATTTTGAAGTCTTCGCTTCTTCCATGTGCAATATTTTAGATTTGGATGGAGTACGACAAGCCAAAAAGATAAGTTAATTGAGGGTAACTTCTGCTTTAAGGTACAATAATATGTCTTATGTAAATATTAGTTATTGTTTTTGGAAAATAATTCACAAACTTATGGTATATCCCTTGCGAAGATTTCATCAATTTTTTATCTATATTGATTGGTTAATATTTTTTTATGCACATATATTAGTTAATTATTCTCAAGAAGAATTCATGAGATTCTCATGAATAGAAACTAGTTAATATTTTTGAAAAAAAAACTTTCATGAGCTATTGGGCATAGGGGTGTAGGGAAACTTTGTTTATCTTGTTGAAGGGTATTGTTGAATGATTTCTTTTAAATTCTCATGCCAACCATTTATATTTCTTGGAAAGTGGGATTCTCTTTTGGAATGTGTAGATGTGTAAACTAATTACCTTATGCGTTTTTGTTTTTTAGAAATATAAGGCATAGGTCTCTCTTGAAAAAGAATGCATATGAAAGACAATGAAATCAACTTAGATTGCATGGAAAGAACCACTTTTGAACTAGTTTTCTTTAAAGAATATGTGTGAGATTCACAAACTAATAATCGTTGAATTAATTTATATTATATGAATATATGGTTATTTGCCACGATCTTGAAAAGAGAAAATTGGGTTTACATGCATAAAGCAAAATTATCATGCATTTGATTGTTTGAAGAAGAAACACACATTAAATGCATGAAAAAAAATAGCTACGATGCTTTTGACTTTTAGGGAAAAACAAAATATGTGTATGCCTGCACGAGATTAGTAACCATTTCCTTTAAAAGAAAATTTGTTTAGATGTATAAAACTAGATCCATGATATTAATTTTCATGAAGGGGATATGGGTTATTGTATTAATATGATTTGGGTAAAAATGTATGTTGCATGAAAGAATGTGCTAATTCTTTTGTGGAAAAGATTATGCATTAGCATGAAAGATGTAGTTAGATTCTTTTGAGGAAGGGAGATGTGTGTTTATGCAAGAAGAATAGCTATCATATTAATGAACAAGTCGTCGGATGCAAGAGATAATTATTAATGTGTTGAATCTAACTTAGAATTTGGAGTAGGGCATGTATTTCCAAGTACTATAGTTATTGTAAATTGTTATCCTTTGAAAGAAAATTGTTGAAATGTTGTCAGAATGAAGATGAATTTGCATGAACAAGCATAGAATATATCATTGTAGCTTTACATTAGAAGGGGACATGCATTTGTATGTATAATGATGATAATAAATTTTGTTGTATTGTGAAAAACAATTACTTAGTTACATACACAAAGAGAAGATGAGGGGCTAGATTTCTTTTGATAACTTTGATCTAATTACATGCACAAGAATCATACTCAGATGCTAGTGTCCTTTAAATGAAAAAGGATGATTACAATGGCTATCCTTTGGAAAAGAACATGTGCTTGTGCGAGAAGAAACATATTAATGTTGTATTTATTTTGACATGCTGGATAATTATTTGCTTATAATTCATGCATGAGCAATAGCATGTTGTGATACTTTATTTACATTTCATGTATGAAGATGAATAAATGTTGATGAATCACAATTCAAATTGATTATTGGTTGATTAATACCTTATCTAATCATGAAATCAAATTTTGATGAATACAACAATGGCAATAAACGATGGTGACTTGTTCAAATGATAGATTATGTTTAACATAGTGGCATGTACATAATTAATGGTCCATGAAGATTAGAGAGTCTGAACTGCATGATGGTCTACTGATAGAACAACGAGGCGACAAATATATAAATATTGATGATTTGTAGGTAAATGATATCATGATGATTGTAATAGCTTTAAGCTATATATGTTGTATTTAAATGATATTTTCTTGTAATATTTTATGACAATGGTTAAGGGATGGACTCGCTTATAAGCCATTCATTGAGGGGTGAACACCCTAAGGAGTGAACTCCCTTATACTTTGTTGGTTCTTACCCTACAGGGTTTCTAGGGTATATCGATATTTATTGATATGATTGCTTATTATGTCAGTTTGAGGATGTCGATTCTTTTAATGATGTGATGTTTATAATATCAAGTATATGATTAGGTAATCAAGCTAAAGGAATCATGAGAATGATGCAATGATACATCATAAATTTTATGTTAATATGCTACAACAATGGTTGTTAATAGTTATGTAACTTACTCTATGTAATGATGAAAATTCCATTTATTGGTTAATGAGCAATTTGGAATAGTAATTTGGATATTTAACCATGGGTAGATTGTGTAAAAATTGTCTAACTCCATGAATTTTTATCCGAGGTTACCATGGGATGTTAGAAGTGGTATCAGAGCTGAAGTTTGCATCACTGACGCCTTTTGGGAAATGGTAAGCAGAAAATAAATAAAGGTATGACACTAGTGGGCATAATATTACGTATGATTGTAACAATCTAAATATCGAAGTATGCAGTAGACTATTTTTGACATGAGATGCATGATGCATGTTTATAACCAGATTGAAGAGTAGTAAGTAATAAATTCTGATGCAAAAATGTGGTCATTATATTTGAATCTTGATGAGGATAAAAGAAATTAAAACCTATGTTACACCTATGAAAAATCCTAAGTGCACACTAGAAGGTGAGAGTTGACTATGAACCTTTACAAATATCAAAATATTAATGATACATTTAATGAACATGAATAAAGTTAAAATGCACTATTTTCAAAGAATAAATGCATGAATGTAAAAGATGGGGAATGTCCTTGAAGAGGACAATATAATTTTTTAAAAATACATTGAAGGAACCGTTTTAGATGTAAAAATAAACAATTTTTCAAGTAGTGAGACTTTATTATAATAACTAACTTTTCGTTGAGTCTTTTCATGGCTTCATTAAGATTTTTTGTAGAATTGATTAGTTAATGTTACACGACTAACCATTAAAACTTATATGCATGCATTGGTTTTCATTAAAGCTTATTTCAATCTGTAAACAAATGATTATGGGTTTTATTTAATATGTTGGTATGTTGGTAACAATACATTGTGGGAAATTGAAAATATTTATATTGTTATCGTAACTATATTGACTTTTAGACATTAATGAATATTTGCATATACTTTTATGCATGATAGTGTTGTATGCATGAAACTAAAATGATTGTGAAAGTGAATACTTATTTAAATAATGCATATTTATGACTAAAAGTTCGTGAAGGTGGCAATAACTTGGATCATGACACAATAATGTTATTAAAGTGATTAACTATATGGTTATATCAACTTAATGATAGTACTAATTAGGTTCAATGTTGCTTATAATGTTGTTTAAGCCTCAGAACTATATTAATTGATGATTTGAGGGTGACATTAGCTGGTATACATTAATATATGTATATTCGATGCATATGCATAAAGGAAATGACATGTTGCATTGGTTACAAACTATGAGAATGTTAATATTTAAAGTATTGTTCCCTTAACTATCATTTTAGAAAAAAAACTTTATAGAATATTTGTTTTAAAATTCCTTGAATGTAGCATCTCGCAAATTTATTCTTACTTATTATGCTTACATCTGATGCATGAAATTGGTTAATAAAAAAACATAGAATCAATACCTTTCTACATGTTGACTTATTGAGAACATTGATGCATGGAAAATGGATTCTGAATGTATTGACAAAATGTCTTATGTATAACAATATTTTTTAGAAGCTATGATTTTATTAAAACAATTATGACTAATTTTGTTGATTGGATTAAGCAAGGGTGGCTTAATGGAAACATGAGAACCTATGAAGGTAAAACATTCCGATGTCAATTATAACTGTAAAGCAAAAAATATAATGTTACGATATGCATGATTGTGTTATTTGGAAAATAATAATGTATACCATATGTATGTCATTTATGTTTCTGGTCAATCTAGATATTGTGGACCCATGATGAGAGTATGAATGCATGATGTACATAAAATTTGGTTTTGTGTTCATAATGGCTTATATGGATGAATTGGTCTTGATTAAATCTTATTGCAGGTTGTAAATAAATGCTTATGATGTTTATTTCATATGTTAGTCTACTGGAAACAATACATTGTGCGAAATTCAAAATGTTTGTATTGTTACCTTAACTATATTGAATTTTAGATATTAATGAATATTTACATATACTTTTATGCATGACAATATTGTATACATGAAACCAAATTGATTGAAAAAGTGAATACTTGTTTAAATAATGGATATTTATAACTAAAATTTCTTGGAGGCGACAAGAACTTGGATCATGATATAGTAAGGTCACTAAAGTGATTACCTAGATGGTTCTATCAACTTAATGATAGTAGAAATAAGATCAGATATTGATTACATTTCTCTTTAAGCCTCACAAATCTACGAATAGATGATTCGAGGGTGATGTTAACTAGTATGCATTAATAATTTTTTATTAGATGCATATGCATATGCAAAGATGAAATGTAATGTTGGATTGGTTAGAAACTACGAAAAATGTTAATGATTAAATTATTTTTCCCTTAACTGTTGTTTGGAAAAAAAAAAAAGTTTATAGAAGCTTAGTTTTAATGTTACTTGGATGTAGCATCTCGTAAATGCATTCTTATATATTATTTCTACATTTTATGCATGAAAGTTGTTAATGAAAGTAATAGGATCACTACCTTTCTACATGTTGAATTATTGAGAACATTGACGCATGAAAAATGCGTTCTAAATGTATTGAAAAAATGTCTTATGTATAACAATATTTTGTAGAAGGTATGGTTTCATTAAAACATTTATGAACAGTGTTGCAGATTGGATTAAGCAGGGGCGGCTTAATAACAACATAATAACCTCCAAAGATAAAACATTGCAATGTGAATTGCAACCGTAAATGATAAAGTATAATGTCATGATATTCATGATTATGTTATTTGGAAAATCATAATGTATACCATCTGTATGTTAGTTATGTTTCCTTTCAATCTAAATATTGTGGACCCATGTTAAGAGTATGAATGCATGATGTACTTAAAAGTTTCATTTGTGTTCGTAATGAATTTAAATTGAAATGAACATGGCTTTAAACAAGAAAACATTTTAAGAAATATAATTTAAAAAACACTTGTGTCTTTAGGGGATAGAACACTTGTGGCATCTATTTAGAGACCTAACTACCATGGACCCACCTGCATGCATTACACATACTCTTGCATAATCATTTGTATAGTTTGATTACTGGTGTCATGATGAATGTACTTGCTTTAGAGGGAGATGTTGTAGCAATTTTTGAAATCGAGTTTTCTCATGAATTCATCCCCATATCTTGTTGTGTTTCTTAAAGTTCAAAGGTCACTAGATGCATTTTGTGGCTCTCAATAACTGTCTATCTTACCATTTCAACTCTATCACTATAGTGGTTTGATTATTGAAGCTATGGGGGGTTACATGGATGAGAAAGTCGACCACGGAGTTGTATATTTCGGTTGTTCCAACAAGTAATGGGTTCAATGCATGTCGCAATGTTATTCATTTGAAGAAACAATACAATGTTGGTACAAACCGATAAATGTGATCCTAATAATGCCAACATTATTGAACAACAACAACCAGATCTCATATATCAACGATGTGCTACTAGTCCTCCGCTAGAGTATGGATTATTGTTATTATAACTTGTGACTCAGAGGAACAGAGTTCTGCAACTTGTGGAGTAACAGTATACAAGTAACACCAGACATATAATACACAAATAACATATAGGTAACTCATAAGTAACAACATTCTATTGTGACAGAAGGAATAATCATTGTTCACAGCACTGCTATTTAGATGACTATCATGTGGATGATGCAGAGAAGAGACATTTAATTTCAAATATTTTAATTACTATTATTGTTTAAATATGATTTTCCACATGAATATGAAGAATATTTGTTGAAAGAAGAGAAAATTCCTAAGCTACCCAACAAACTCTTGAAATGGGAGCTTCATCTCCTTTATGGAGGTATTCTCCCATGAGAGAGAGAGAGAGAGAGGAAGGTATTGTAATTTTCTATGGATTTCTTGTTTTCTGTTTCATTTCGTCAAGCGCTCCTAAACAAAACAACATTGGTAATAGCATGAAATGCTATGATGCCACATATAACATTGGGGTAGAAGTAGAAAGTATTTCCTCTTGAGGTAACTTCTGGATTTTTTCTTCATGATTTATTTTCCATTCATAAACAATTTTATGGCCAATAGGTTCATGTTGCAGATTTCCTTCACACTAGTCTTGGATGGTGATATAGATGTTGTAGTAGTAGTTGATACAATAGATTCATTAATAGCTTACGGGGCCTAATGCTTGATAATAAGTAGTGGTAGTTGACCAAGTCTATGCATATATTGAGGCGGTTGAAGAATCATAGCGTGCATTTCCCCTATCTATATGGGCATTGCACACAACCCATAGAGTAACTCTTCTTCCTCTCTAGATTGCATAATGATATGGTTCTCCGTGTTTAGCATCGATTTTCTTACTATGTGTGCTTATTACTACTTGATTATTTCGAGACCTGAATTGGCCATAAAGAAAAGAAGTAAGTAGGAAACAAGAACATGCTATGAGGGTTTTTATGCTCAACTAATCATGTTCATTGCTGAAAGATGAGAGAGTACATCCACAAAACCATGTGGTCTAGTCTATGTGTGGTTTCGTCACATGTGTTGTGGTGTGCCACGTAACTTACAAGATGTACAAGGCATATGCAACAAGAGATATATCCAAATTGTTAACTTGATGGGGCCTGACCCAGGTTCAAAGTTAATTATCCAAACAAACCCCTATACTACTAGCCCTTTCAGAAACAGGTCACCGAGCATGGACTGAGGTGTCACCTGAAGCAGCATGGGGAGATGCTGGAACCAAGTTTTTGTACCTTGGAGATGTCTGAGGGGTCAATTTAGTCCAACTGTGAATAGCTTTCTGCAGGTCACTTTGTGCATTATCCTAACGTGTGATACCTTCGCAATCTGTTAAAATCTCCTTCGCGTAGCCGTCTCCAAGGCTAAGGTGATTTAGCACTGCCCAGGCAACGATCTGTGCTAATTCCCCAGGTTACACCATGGATCTTACTCATATTCTTATAACAGTTAGTTATCTTTGCGTAAATAGATGCCTTATCTTATATTCACTTCATCAAGACATTCATATAAGTTCATGCATCATATCAATAATAGAAATGTAATTTATATTTGATACATTCAATGCACAAACCAGGAAAAAGATATACATAAATTATGTGAAAATTTTCTTTATTACTTCTCCAAAGGTTACAGACTCGACTTACCCTACGCACTCAGCTGCAGGGGTCTGCGCACTCAGTTGCGGACTACTAGGCGTCTGCACACTCAGCTGCAGAGCCTTCTCCTACTCTATGACCCAAATACTTGACTCTACAGTTAGATTAGACTCAATTCTTCATCATTCATGACTATTGATTCCGTTCTCTACAACTTAGAGCCTCTCTCTATTTATACAATCCCATGGTCTGCGGACCATGGGTAGTTCTCTAAAGCTGACACTACATTACAAAAGTGAGGGTGGGCAACCCTATGACTCATTTACAAGTTCACGCTTCGCGCCCACAAAATGCAAATTCTCTACATTGGATTTAGTCAAAGTTTGGGCTTTAAGCCCCAAAACTTCCCTTGGGGGATCCTGCACCCAATAGGATCCCAACACAAACATCATGACTTGCCCTCAAGTCACTCTGTCAGTGTAGAGATTTTCGCATGGAGACCTCCCAACTCTACCCAAACCATTGCAAGATCGGTAGCAGACTGAGAAGTTGTCTATTGTACCTCCTGCAACTAGTTAGATGGTCGGTCCACCTGTGTATGGCTTTAACCGACTACCATTTACTTTTCCTGGGAAGAGTTCGCCATTCAGTTTCACCAACTACACTGTGCCACCATCTATGATTTCCTTACTAACATACGGTCCCATCTAATGCATTTGGAGCTTCCCTAGGAATTTATCAAACTTGTTGTCATATAACAACACCAAATTATTTAACTTAAAAGTGCACAACCTGATATGTCGATCATGCTAGGCCTTTTCACATTACTTTTATACCTACTGATGGAATCCAACCAAAAATAGTTCTTCTTCGTTTTCCTCCAACTGCGCGAGCCTCTTCTCTAGGACGTCATGGTCGATCATACCTGTGAGCGCTATTATGCGTAGACTAGGCACAATATACTCCATAAGCATTATGGCTTCCACTCTATAGACCAGCCTAAAAGGCATCTATCTGATCAGTTTCTTCCATGTTGTCCTATAAGCCCATAATATTGTAGGTATGCGTAGGCCCCAGTAACCTCACTACGCATTGCATACTTTTGTTAGCGCAATCACCAATACTTTGTTAAACACTTCTATGGTCTCGTTAGCCTGTGTGTGACATGGTGTGCTTTTCTAATGATACACATGGAACATTTCTGTCAGCACGCTGATTGTTTCATTATGGAAATGTGTACAATGATCTCTCATCAATATCTTCGGACAATTGAATTGTGTCAATACATGGTCAAATAGAAACTTTGTGGCTGTCACGGCTGTGCAATATTTTACCGACTGTGCTTCTGCCCAACGCATCAAGTATTTATCACATTAATAATATATCTTGCACCTGTCTTTCCTTGCGGTTTGATAGGTCCTACAAAGTCGATCACTCACTTCTTAAAGGGCTGCAACGTTAGTTTTAGATTCAAAGGTATCTCGTCCCTCCA
Source organism: Pinus taeda (assembly GCA_000404065.3). Lineage (NCBI taxonomy): Eukaryota > Viridiplantae > Streptophyta > Pinopsida > Pinales > Pinaceae > Pinus > Pinus taeda. The sequence goes on from APFE030002077.1 coordinate 281,316, forward strand.
TGATGGCTTACCCATTCTTTGACATACATCACATGCCTTGCAATGTGCTTTTGAATCCTATTGAAGGGTCGACCACCACAACCCTACACTGAGAACCTTCCGCGTGGTTGCTCTCCCTGCATAATGACCTCTCACGGGGCCCACATGCACGTCCGCGAGGATGCTACTTTGTTCAAACTCTGGTACATACCTTCAAAGCATCTCATTATTCCCCAACTTGTACAAATGCCACAGAACGACAGAAAAATCTGTTGCATGCACCACTAGTTCCTTCTTCTGCTTGCCAGAGTAACCTTTCTAGCGTAGTTCCAATTGTTAGAAAGTAAATTATATCTTCAAAATCTCCATCTGCTACTATAATGCCCCACTTAAATCTTATCCTGCAAATTTTATTAATGTTTACATTATCTGAAAATAATTAGAAATATTGGTCTAATATAAAATTCATGATTTCTATTATTCAAATTCACAACTTACCTTCTCAAGTTGAATCTTAGGTAAGATATGGTCTCCTTGCATTATTTCAAATAATATATGTATTCATCTCACATTCCCCAATGTACCCTCACATTTACTAGGGAGAAGACATGGTCCTCTCCATTTAATTACATCTCACATTCTCCAATGTATCCTCACATTTACTTGGGAGAAGACATAGTCCTCTCCTTTTAATTATCAATATATATATTCATCTCAAATTCCCAGATGTACTTTCAGATTTACTTGGGAGAAGATATGGTCCTCTCCCATTAACTTCCCAATTTTATATTCATGTCACATTTCCAAATGTACTCCCAGCTTTACTTAGGAGAAGAGAAGTCAAGTTTAAGGATGGATGAGAAGTTAATGACATTAATGAGAGGTTGTTGAGATGGAGAAGAGAGGGAGGGTATAAAAAGGGAAGGGGAAAGGGAGAAAAGGGGGGAGGTTGAGTCTTGTTTATGATTTTGGGGTTGGTTGTGATTTTAGGATTTGTTGTGATTTTTGGAGACCTTAGGAACCTGTGGAGGTTTCTTGGGTTGTTGAGAGGAGGGAAATATTGTTCATATTGGTCTGGATCATTCATCTTAGACACACACACTACATCTGGTTGGACTTGGGCTCGGAGGGCTAGGGAACCTATGGAGGTTTCCTGGGTTATGAATTATTCCCTAGTTGGCTGGGAGGTAAATCCAGTTGGGTCAGTCGAGAGGAGCATTCAGCAGGAGCAGCAGCTCAAAGGTATCTCCACTAGCCACCGGTATAGGTATTCCTCTATATATTACTCATGTAAATTTATTGAAAGGAAATGTTCATTATAAGCTATAAGGTAAAATTTTCATTGTTTAAAAGTTTTGTGAGTAAGTTAATTATTACCTCTTATTGCATTTAAATTCTAGAGAAATAGATATGTTAGAAGACCCTAGGATAAGGCTCTTACACATGGTATCAGAACCAGGTTCAAAATATGGACCCGACGCCCACTAAATAGCTGTTCCATAATCAAATTTCTCACTAAATAGTTGAAAATCTAGAAAATTAGAATGTCAAAATGTTTCAACAATAGACCAATGGCATAGTGCATAGGGATATGACAACACATGTTTGTGGAAATCAAGAAATCAAATTCGTTGAGGTGTCAATCTGTATTGCACAACAAAAGAACTCTTGCATTGAGTAAAATGTGTTTAATAACATGAGTGTGTTTAATACGATCATGACTTATTTTATGAAATTTGTTGTCCGAAAAACAATAAATATAAACATTCATAACATTTTTTTAATGGGAAGACAACTTGTTGAGGGTGTACACTGCATATGTTTCTGCTTCTTTTTGGGTACAATTTTCCTATGAACTAAATATTGCTATACAATTAGAAAATGAATTGAGAGAAGTATATTACAATTGGTTGAACACACTTGCATGGTAATAGTATGGTAATATTATCAATACATAACCAATTTTGAATATGTTGGGGTTTGTGCTTGAATCCTTATATCTCGATGCTAGTAGTCATCTTGTAAGCGTATACTTTCCAAATAACTCTGCTTTGTCTTTATCATTCTTTCCAATGTGTTTTTAGTCCCCTCAAATTGTGTGGTACCAGTGTGTTTTCAATGCTTGTTGCTTTGTGATCCTATTGAAGTTTGTTGATTGAGTTGCTACAATGGCTTGGCTTATCTACTAATTGAATGGATTCCAAGTAAAAGGGGCAGGCTATGATATTATTTCTTTTGAAAGCTAAATTTGCTATCTATAGGAAGTTGTTTACTGCTGACACGGCTTCATTGCATAATCGCAGAGAAGCCTAATAGAGCTGGCTTGATATACTTACCCAACCCAAATGAGAATCCATGGTCTTGTATCCTTTTGTTCCTTTTCTCGATTCAGTTATTTTCAACTCCAATGCTACAAAGATTGATTCGTTGCCATATTTTTTATTCCATAGCTATCTAATCCACTATGCATTTGCATGTATCCTCTCCCGACATCATTATTAATTATTGAGCTAACCCCAACCTGGCCTTTCTATCTAGGGGTGAATTAGTGAGCTTTATAATTTTCTCTCCTCCCCACCTCTAGAGAGTGCCATGGGTCATGAGATAGTTGTGAACACAAAATCATTCCGAATCCACACATTGCATTTAACAATTGTCTATCCTCTTGCCGGTACACCACAGTTCGATGAGCGACCATGGATTTCCAAATTCTCTCCTCAGGTCACCTAGACAAATTCTTAATAAACCCAAGCTACGTAAACAAGTGTAATGAACTACCACCTGCAAATTATTATACCAACATAGCTGCCAGATCCACCAGGGCTTCCGCACTCAACACTGCTCTTCTGTTAGGGGAATATTCCCTTACAGTGGACAGGAGGGCTTCTTGCATTAATGTTGTTAGAAATGGTGGGAGGCATTTGTTTGATCTTGCTGAAGAAAACACTGGTAAAAAAGAAGAAGAAGAAGGGCTAATTGAATTATCGTAGGAATTAATCCCTTTGAAGTTCCGGATGCCTCTCCACTGCAAAAACAACTATCTTTCTGCTCAGAGGTGCCATTGTAGTTCTCATCTATCACTCCCTAAAAAGAAGGGCCAAAAGAGCCACTGAAATGGTATTATCTTAGCTAACATGTTATCACATTAATGGACTTTTTATAGTAATGAATTATGTCACTAGGGAGAAGGAAGTTGTCTAATGCGTGGATTTGATTTACTCTATTTTGTGGCAGAAATTTCGATCTTCAGGGGTTGAAAGCGTGAGAGAAGAAGCCAAGTTGGAAGCCCTAAAATCCTTGAAAAAAAGTGAATGTTGGCCAGGAAGTGAAGCTTGAAGGCTCTCCTTCAGCAATTAAGACCTTGTTGGGGGCAGTTATAGTGGGAGTGATTGCATTTGTGCTTTACAATTTCACCATTTTTGTAGAATCAACCTTAGACAAGCAAGTCATTTCAACAAACTATTCGGTTTGTTCATTCTCTTCCCATTTTAGTGAATAACTAGATAGATAATAATTACGCTATGATGTTGAGAGACATGATTGACTCTTTGTCATGTTAATTGCCTGTGCTTAAAATTGACCATCGAGGATAAGGCCACATGTTCGAATTTGGTATTGTTTGAAAGTTGAAATTAGTAGAAAATTTTACCTCAAGACTAGGGAGGCATAGATTTGGTGCATTAAAATAGGTTGTTTTATTTTTCCTAAGCTGCCCATTATTATTTTCACAAGTCAACAAAGCTAGAGTGCTAAGTAGGGTTAGTTTATTGAAATCTAGTAAAAGGGCTGGCAGTAGTTATTTCTTTTAATGATTTCTCTCTTTTGATTGTTTTATAAATAAATAAAATCCAATCTGGTGAAGCTTATGATTCAAAGGGAAATTCTATGATTATCATGCACTTCATTGGTTTGTGGATTGCTGATGAATACTCTTCTCCAAGCTTTGTCAGTGCACAAATTGCATAACAATGATGGAATTATGAACTTCCTCTACCTTAGGAGTGATGATCTTAACCTAATTTATTTCTAATAACCAAAGAATACTTGCACCCAAAAAAAATTGTACAGGAAATATAAATGCATGAACTATCCTCAATTTCTTTTAACCCTTTTTCAATATAACGAGAGATAAAACTCAGAAGAGTTTGACTCTCACACCAACAATAACCAGAAAAACTGCAAATAGGTTTCAAAATAATATTTACAGAGTACTGAAAACATATAAGGATTTAATGCGTGCATAATCACAATTTCCCAACATCTCATTTTTAAGTCGTGCTAGATTAAAAAGATAAATAAATGGTCGTTGAGCCCCATTTTGGATAAGCTTATCAATGTTATTTGTCCTGATAGGAACACTTGTGGATGTTGTTCAAGGATGTGTTGTGGTGGTTTTGATGGGGAAGACGAGACGAAAAATCAAAGGAAAGAGGTGAGAGAGTTAAGCAACATTGTAGCCCATCAAATGGAAAGACCAAAACTTTTAAATCGCAGATTAGATTTAGAAACTAACACGGGTGTTTCATCATACATGATTGCCTACCATCAGAATCTAGTTTTTGATGCACTTTTAATTGTTCAAATTGGAGCTATGGTTGTAATATTTTGGTCGTTTTACTGAAGGTTGTACAGGAGGAAAGTATGATTAAACAACAAGCCTCATCTCACCATTGTGATGTCAACAATCTGCGTGATGATGTCAACATTTTCTTCGTCATAAGCTAATGGTTAGCTTGCCATGACACTACCCTAACATGGAATGACCATGCCATGTCATGGAATTTTCCATCAGCATTCAACAACATAAAAATAGAAGTAACTAAGGTGAAACTTCCATGTGATTTAATGGCAACCTATTGAAGATTCATTCTCAATCGATGCTGGAAAAATGATATAAAAGAAGTTATATTTCATATAACCACTCAATACAGGCATTGGTAAAGGAAAGAAGCTTAAATATAATTGATTTTCAAAATAGGTCCAAAATTTCTTAAGTCCCAAAGGAATATAAAACCAAATTGTTGCATGAAGCATTTCAAATAGAGACATAAGAAAAATAGCTTGGGGGGGTGGATGATTAGAGTGGTCATAGGAACTTGAATGTGAGAGCCATTTTGTGTTAGGTTTGACCCAACGTAGCTCTGTTGTAGGTACTTGACATGGCTCTAGTTGACACATGAAGTCTGATGACTGATCCTATAGCAGTGGCTTGGTGAGCACTAGACAATTGACCTTCTCAAATTTAGACATTTGAGCACGGAGACAAATCGACAGTCACTATTGCTCAACTTGCAAGGGGAACCTGCTAGTAATAGACTAGAACTATTTGCAATTGCCTTGCCCTGTATAAATTATTACCTTTTGAAATATCTTGTATAGTTTTGACTGGCCAGAACTTTCACTAGTTTACTTATTTGTTTACTGGGTATTCAAGTTGGAGCTACCTTCTTAAGTTGAATTAAGATAATTTGACATTTTATGCACATACAATCTACATATTCTGAAACTAGGATCGGGTCTATAGAGTATCTTTACTTTTGATGTAAGGCATAATTTTGTTGCTAAGCACGCTTTCTTATGCAGTCTATTTTTTTTTTTACTTTTTTGTGGATAAAGGAACCTAGAAAATAATCAAGGAATTTAAAAAAAAATGAGTAGGTATAGGTAACGAGGAAAAACAATGAAACCAAAAAGCAAACAATCCAAAGAAAAATTGGCTGACATGATGCAACCTAAGGTTGAGGAAAAGAGGATGCCAACAATTATTGCATGGTGCATAACAAATGGAGAACTCCAATGAGGCATCCACTCTCAATGAATCTCATTCAGTGTTTCAAATACTGGTGACATATTTGCCAACATGATGTTTTCAAAGTTGATCTCATTGGATTGATATTTCCTGAACCTTATGATCAATTTTGGAAACATAGTCCTGTACCGGTCACTCAAACTCATATTAGAGGCAAATGTCCTAAGCTACAAACCTTTGTGGTGAAGGAAAATTGCTCAGATTTATAACAACCCCATTAAAACCAGGGGAGAGAGACCCACACAATCTTATACAATTGACTTAATCAGATTTGAATGAGAAGGCTACAAACATCAATAATAGAATTGATACACAAAACAGAGAGGAAATATGTAGACCAGGTGCCTAACCTTCATTCATTATCCATGCCTTTTCATGATTACAAGTAAAATAGAGATTGAATATCAAAGACAAACTCTTTGCAAATCCAACCCCGACGCAATCTATTTTTCCTGTGTAAGTAAGTTCTCTAGATAATGATGGATAAAGACAAATCCAGAATAGGGATCCCACCTGAGAGTGATTGGTCACTTTGTGTTTATGTTTACAATATAGGAGTCATTGAATGGAATTAGACATAGAAACTTTTTTGTTAATATCCAGTTAAAGTCTTACTCAATCTGACATACATTTTGTTTATTGATATTCAGTAGTATAGACTTTTAATAGACCTCTGCTATGAGTTTTATATTTCATTTATAGACATAGATAAATGAAATCTAATTATTTTAATGTCCACCAACGACCAAAGTAGTCGGTCAATAGACAATAAAGATGTACACGGTGAATCTAATGGTGATGAACTAGATAAAGTAGATGATGACGGCACTCCCTTGTCAAAAATAAATAAAACACCAAGGAATTCAGGCAAATCATACGGCCCACATATTCACATAGAAAATGCCAAAGAATTTGGGAAATTCTGTATTAGAAACGATAATTGTCACTCCAAAATCACTATAACCTAAATTTGGGTTAGTAGGAATAGATGACAATGTTATGGAAATGGCAGCGTTGCATTGGACCAGAGTGTTAGTGTTACTCAACATGGCAGTAGAAATGTTTTAACACCAACACTGGCCAATACTATATTGGAATGAATCGTTACATAGTCTCGCACCTGCATTTGTATTGACAGAGTTGTTACCTGTGCAGAGAAGGCCCAAGCCATTACTATTCAAAGGAAATCCTGCGTTAGTCTTCAGACCTATGTGGAACATTACATAGATACCAATGTGTACTTACAAAATGCCACTAATAATCCTAAGGCAGAGGAATGCATAGTTATGAGTTACGATGAGCTACATAATCTTCCAAATAAGCAAATCTAGAATGGTTGCAAAAGTTAGAGTGCAACATGTGTTACTTAATTTGCACACTAAGAATGGGGTAGTTACAAGAACAATGAATTCAAAGCGTACAAACTTAGGCATATTTCTAGGGAATCAACAACACAATTCAAAAGATACCAGAGCTATGCATTATTGTTCAAATTAGACCTTCTTTCCAAGAATAGTATGCATTAAGATTATGCATTGGAATGCGAGAGTAGAGAATTTGAAATATACCAATTCAATTCAAGAATAATAGTATTCATGAACATATAAATACCATCTATATAATTGATTAAGATTCTGAGGGCTAAGCGAATACGTCAAAAGAAACCATGCAATATCGATAAAAGTGAAGTTAACAATAACGAGAGTTGTTCTAGGCAGTACAATGATAGAAATGGAGTATCATGGATCTAGTAGTGAAAATCCATCAAGGTGACACCCAAGAGCACACAGATATGTATATATCACTTGAGAATAAAAATCCATGATAATATTGATAATGAGTAGTATAGACGTACCGACTCAAAGAGTAGAGTACACCAAATCAAAACCCTAGGTTGGGAAAATAAGATACACAGTGCTGACTCGAGAGATGTGAACCGAGAGCAAGGAAATCCCCTGTATACAAAGAAACTCAAGGAGAATCAAGACCTAGACAAAAAAATCATGTGAGACCTAGAAAATTGGTACATTAAGGTGGTCATGGAGGTTTGTAGTATCCATTGAGTGATCTTACTTGAATAGAATAACAATGCATGGAAGGAAAATGCCTAGGAACAAGAAAACGAATCAATGATGGTCTTTCAAATATCAGAAATTATGAACATGCCTTGTATTAGACAAGTGGAAATTGAAGCTCAGATGTTAAAGAAAGTGTTTTCCAGACAAGAATTAGTGGGGCAACATGAGAGTTGGTGGAGACAATCCTGGAAGATATCACTATGTTGAGCGGAGGACTAAGCTTAGGAAGACCCGTCCTAAATCTCAACTTGACAGAGATTAATAACCTGATTGATGTTATGTTTGAGTTGATAAATGCTAAATATTTTTATTAGTAGTTGTTTGATGTTGGTTGTAGAGACAGAGAAATAACTAAATCAAACTCTTCAAGGAATATTTTATGTTAATTCTTATTTCTCTCTTGCATTGTATTCTTTCCTTGTCAATGTTTGAAAGGATTGCTCATGTGGATAAGGCACCATTGTTGGCCATGAAAAGATAAAACACTAAACCAAAAATGCCAAAGACCACTTCATTATGATACTAATTGTGAGGGGGAGGACAATGGTCATTATTTAAAGGAAAACAATGCTTATGCCTCATAGTTTATGCCCCTCATAGTGATATGAAAGAAGAGAAAATGTATTGGTGCATGCAAAAGCAATCTTTCCTCAGCTTGCAAATGATTAAAACTCTTTCAAATACCCATCCAATTGTGCCATATTGTTGGGAAATCACATTTTTATGATAGTTGGAAATAAATGTTGATTTGAGGAACCTTCCAAGGATTTGGGATTTTAAAATGGAAGCTTATTTAGTCAATAAAAGACCAATGAAAATATTAGAATACACTTTTACCCTTATTCTAGCGTTGAGTAAAAACACTGTGAAAAATGTTGTGTCTCTAGTTTTGGATAAAAGGACCCTAAAATTTCTTCGCAACTTTTGTGGTCACTGGTCACTTGTGAAAGGAGTAGGCATCTTTAGAGATGCAGTGCAATTTGGAAGGGAAGTACTAATAGTGGCAGGGAAAAGGTAATTATTCCATTCATTTAATTATTTCTCATTTGTCTAGTCATATTGTGAGTTGTAGTATATATCATGAAATTGTTCTAGTACTAGTAAACAATGATTAAATATATAATAAATTTGAACCTTTTAAAATTTAGAGGACATTTCTCTCAATTTATTAAAAAATAAAAAATAAAGAAGAAGAAGAAGAAGAAGGAGAAGCATGAAAATCATGTTGGAAATAGTTTTTGAAGTTTTGAGTCTTTTATTTTCAAGATTAACTAAATGGGTTTGGAAGATGAAAAACCATCAAATTGGAAGAGTGGGACTTTTATATTCACTAAGGTTTTAAAGAAATTATATGCATAAAACTTATACTAGCACCTTCTAGTGGAATTGATAGTGCACTAATATGTTGCTTTCCATTGTTTTGGTGTTGGTACCACCTTATACCTTATCTGGGTTCAAATGCTATTTTCCATGACAGACAGTTGAGTCTGTTTCAACTCTAATTGTTATTGAGGGGTTCCACAAGGATGTCACATGAGCATTTATGATGCCCATTTTAATGTAGATAGCCACCTACGTTAAGGTTTTATTTTGCAATTCCATGTTGTTATTTATGAACATTAGACACATTTGGTTGGACACGTGAAAATCAATTGATGGATTTGGTATTGATGATGGAAATCTTGGATGTATGACCAGATATATGACTTACTTGGTTACAATTTATCTAGTGCATGACTTGTCAGAGTTATTGTTGCATCGTATATGCTTATATAGATATGGTTTATCTAATCAATGACTTAGTGAGATTTTGATTTATCTGATGTAAGATTTATTTCCAGTATGAATAACAAAAAAATTGACACATGGACACTAGGCTTAATAAACATGATGTTTAAGATCATGCATCTATATCTATTTTTTGGTTATATATATATGAATGGATGAGAACTAAACTACAAATTGGAAAGAATAGTATAATAACCAAGATCTACTATTCCATTGGGGAAGGTCAAGACGACCAATGAGGAAAGGTAGGATGTGCATTGTTCTATTACATTTGGTATCAAATTGATATGCACTCTTATGACACGAGTAAAATGCAAATGACAGGTGGTAAGGCGACTTGACTGCATTATTCGATGACAAGTCCAACCAGCTCTGTAGTGTCGTCCGGGTTAGGTCGTTGACCCTAGTTCTATCGGAGGGGTAGAGGCATTTCCCAGCGTGTATCATCCAAAACCTCAAATCATGGGAGGGTAGTGGTGGACACACTCCCCTAGACGTGTGATGATGATTGCTAGTTGCTTGCTGGGGAAGTTAGGTTGATGTATTCAACACTTGAACCATGTCGGTTTTATCAGTGGTTAGTATCGCTATTGCCACTGATAAAGCAGCAGAGGAAAAATAGGGTGGGGATGGAAGTAGGTTAGGATGGATAGGAGGATATAAATCAGTTGGAGACTCTTGACGGGAAGTAATGTCATTGTCTGGCTTATCAAATTTTATTTCTATAACTCTCCCTGATTTTCTATGCTTTCGAACTCCTTTTTTCTTTTAATTATAACTTCAAGATGAAGTTTTTTGAAGGAGGGGTGTATGTAATGCCCCACTTAAATCTTATCCTACAAATTTTATTAATTTTTACATTATCTGAAAATATTGAGAAATATTGGTCTAATATAAAATTCATGATTTCTATTATTCAAATTCACAACTTACCTTCTCAAATTGAATCTTAGGTAGGATATGGTATCCTTCCATTATTTCAAATAATATATGTATTCATCTCACATTCCCTAATGTACCCTCAGATTTACTAGGGAGAAGATATTATCCTCTCCATTTAGTT
>APFE030002087.1:0-23866 GCA_000404065.3 Pinus taeda
TGGGATTTATTATCAGAAAATTGGTTGGATATTCCTAGGAGTCAACAGAGACCATGACATCATGTAGTGTGCCCTCTCACCTAACCACAGATCAGTCAGCCAATTCTAGCAAGGTAGAGGTGGGTTCTACAGATGTATTGCCTAACTCTTGGCAAGCAGTGGTTGTTAAGATATTGATTGTAGCTCCTAGATCAAGTAAGGCATTGGACAAGGTCTGACCATAAATTTGGACAGTTACTATTGGGTTTCCTAGGTCTTCGTATTTAATGGGTGTTTCTTTTCCTGATAATAATTCAGATAGAGTGCTGACTACTTGGACTCTTGGATTATTTATTATATTCCTCCTTGGTTTCTTTATGCACAATTCTTTGATATTTTTTACGTATATTGGGATGTCTTGAATGGATTGGAGGAATGGAATTTTTATGTACAAATTTTGTAATTCTCCCAGAATGTCAAAATTAGGATATTGTATAGGTCGAGGTATGAATAATCATTATGGGAATGGGGGAGAGGATTTGGTTGCTTGATTATGAGTTTGTTGTTTATTCACATCCTCTTCTTGTGACAAATGTTCTCTGGGTAACTAATTTTCAACCTGAACTGTCTTATCTCCCTCGGTTTCAATAATACGCTCAGATCTTAACTGAAGATCATTACACACCCTCAGATCAGCTCCTAATTCCGGTGTTTCTATGGTTTGGAAAGATTGGACCGATTTGTTATATGGATTGGGGTTGGGTTGGGCTGGGAGTTGCAGTCTCAGATTAGACTGGGGATTTTGTTGTAAGGTTGGCAGGGTAGGTTGAGGGAAAGGAATGGTTCCTATTGGCTAATGCATTGGTGCCTGCCAGTTTATCTGTCAGGCTAAACTTTGTGAAGTAGGGGGGGTCCATTGTGGGGGGTATGGGTTGCTTTGCCAATATAGTGGGGTATAAGGAAGATTCGGCCAACTAGATTGGCTTCCCTGATTCAGCCACGGGTTTTAGGAAGGAAAAGACTGTGGTGACCAGTTTGGAAATGGGGGTTGGAATTGACTTTGCCACATATTATACTGTTGAGCATTATACTGCAGAGGCTGAAAAGAAGAAGTTGGGTCTCGAAACATACCAGATTGTCATGGTTGCCACGGACGACGCTGGTTGAGCAAATACACTGATTCTGGCTCTTCTTCTACTTCCTTATATACTGCTTTCAATCCAGAAAGTGAGGGACAACTCTCTGTAAGGTGATCTTTTGTGCAGATGCTGCATGTTTGGACTACATCCACTGGACACTCCTTGTGGCTATGCTTCTTCCTACATCTAGGACAGAAGATTGCCAAATTCTGTTCTGCCTCCATTTGCTTCTGCTTGGCCTGCATAATATCAAGTTATGTAGTTAGTGTCCCTTGTATATCAGTTTTAAAATTTTGCAATAAATTTCCAATTTCTACACACATTACTCCTTCTAATGAGATTTTATTATCTCTTAAAAACCGATCATGTTCTGCCGATTTTATTCTTGTGTTGCCTCTCGATCTCCTGATACATAACTCAATAATGTTAGCAAAACTTTCTTGATAAATATCTCCTTTTCCCATAATTTTTAATTTTTCGATCCATTATTCCTTCATGCACCTTATTAATGTTGTTTTCAACACATTATCAGGTAAAGCTAGTGATGCATAAGGAGATCTTTGTAGATTATACTGGAAACGTTACACATACTCCTCTAATGTTTCATTTGGTCTAGCTACCATTTGGAATATTTCGTCCTTCAGTTCTCTAGACCTGCAATAGTCCTGATATTTTTTTAGGAAAGATTCTTTCATTTGATCCCAGTTATTTATAACCCCACCACCTAATCCCATAAACCATCTTAAAGCAACCCCTTTTAGTGTAGAGGAAAACAGTTTCAATTTCTGGGGGTCGATGGTGTAATCATATCCTCTGCACAATACATCAAATTCAAATAAAAATGCATCCGAGTCTTCTGATGTAAGACCATGGAATGTAGGGATATGTTGAAGAGGGATTTCTTTCATAGGCGCAGTTGCTACAAAATCCACTATGGGGTATTGTAATGTAGAGGTTTGAGTGTTTGGCTGGTTTTGAGCCATTGGGTCGAATATATGCCAATAACCTTCTGGGATATCTAGGAGGGTATTCCTAGGTTGAGAGGTAATGGCTTTAACAGGAATAGTTTTAATAGCACTTCCTCTATCTGGGATAATGAGAGTGCCTAATGTCTGAAGAGATTGAGTTTCTTCAAGGATGATTTTTGCAGAACTCCCCTTGTGTGGGCTATTCAATGGCTGAGTTGTCTCAAGAGGAGATCTCGGTTCCTCGATTTCCCCTGTCTCTCCTCCTCCTTCACAAAGATTACTAAAATTCCCTTCCTGCAATAGTTTTGGAGTAGAATTTTCAATTTCTTGAAAGTCCTGCTCTTCAGTTTGACTATGCACCTCAGCAAAGGCTATAGATGGTGATCCTGTGGCTTGAAGGGAACTAGTAGGTTGTTTAGAAATAACTTTCTTGGGTCCTACTGAGGGTTGAGATTCTACTTTCTTGTAGATTTCATCTATGAAGGTTGATCGGCCAAGGGTCACTAGCCCCTTAGATTTTTCTGGCTTGGGTAGAGGTTTGGAATTTGTTTCTGGCTTTTCCTGCTTAGTCATGCACTCAAATTAACTACTAAATATTACTCAAGCAAAACAGCAGCAAATTTTCAGGAAAGCGGGCAGAGGAGGAGGGCTTTTACATGCTCCACATGTAGGTTCTTACCTTCCGTTTTCAAAACCCAATTCTTCCCTAGCAGGTTTGTACAGTACTCTGAAAAAAAAAAAGAACAAATGGCTACACTCTTTCCTCGACAATGACGCCAAAATGTGGAGCTATAAAAAGTGTATCTTTCACCTCTAATTACCTCACATTAATATGTCAATCCGGGAACATTTTGTTATTTCAAAGAGTGTCTGAGTCGGAGGCTATCATTTTCCAGAGTAATGCTAGTAGCACAGTGTTTGAAAATACCAGAATAAACGGATGCTTGTTTATAGCTTAACTACTTCAAAAGATTAAATCACACATTCAGAAAACTAAGCAATTTATCAGTCAAGGGTTCAGTAGCAATAACCCATCGCTTTGGAAACTGATGGAAAAGGAAATCAGGGAACAGATCATGGTTTTGGGAGCCGAACAGTAGATTTCAATGCTCATTACAGCCTGAGATCATTCTTCACACCAATAACAAGAAATGGAACGGCATATAAGAAATGGAACAACAATTAAGAAATCAAACAGCAATTCTGAAATGGAACAACAAACCTAAAATGGAATAGCAAGTCTGAAATGGAACAACAGTTAAGAAATAGAACAACAACTAAGTCTAACGGACAGTAACATCTTAGTCTATCAGATCAAATGCATTAATCGTAATCTACAAGAATCAAACGACAATCCTTTACTCTTAAGGACGGATTGAATAACACACACAAATGGAACAACACTGATTACAGATAACTTATGAAACAACGCATGAAAACCATACATACACACAACACACTTAAATAGTAATCTGATCCAGTTACCACCTCAGTTAGAAAGAATACGACTGCATTTCAAGATAGAAGAACATTATTCATAAATCCAACAATCGCAAAGATCATAACTTCCAAGATGAATTCTGTAATGTTAATGAACAAGTGCACAACACAAAGGCTCTGTAATGGAACAACAACAGTATTCTATAAAGACTAGCAGTATTATATCAATACTGAAAAGAATAGCGCTTACGATGCAGAGTCAATACAATAGTTCTATCTTCAGAAACCTTAGTAATTTAAGCATAACAGAGCATGTGATGTAAACTTACAAAACACATCAGATTACCAAATAACGTCGATAAACAAACCATGAGAAAACCAAACGTAATGGTACAAGTGCAAGTTTCCTCCAGTGTCGGGCCCTTAGCCTCGAGGGGTACACCGCTTGAAGTTATTCCAGACTCAAAGATGAAATAGTAACCAAGTCTGTATTAATGCATAAAGTAAAATTACAATAGATCAGTTCTTAGCAAGACTCAATGATCAAAGTTTTGATCTTAAAGGAAATTACATAAAAGCATAACAACATCTAACTCTCTTCTCGCCTGCCGAGCTAACAGTGCTGCCCCTTTTATAAGGGTGACGACGAAGATATCTAAGTGCAAAAATAGATAAAAAAAACGATCCCTCAGGATCAAGGATCCTGAGGGATTCGCCGAACCGTTAGTCCTCAGTCAATTCTTTTCTTTCTTGTGCCGAGCTGATATCTCCACTTCCTTTCCCGAGCTGATTCACTTTGATCTTGTTTGCATACGGTCTCCCGTCGAAGGGACACTGGTTAACCCGTCCTTGTCTTTTCCTTTGGAACGACAACTTCTCGTTTTTCCTCTGTCCTGCATAAGGGAATGATAATTGTAAACATTTTTGTCTTGCATATTAAATCTGACATGTTTTATTACAATTCTTTATCGTTTTCCGAGTTCATGATGCAAAAAGGTTTGTAAATTCTAATGAAAAGACGCTGAAATAATCATCAAAAACATACCTTCTTTAGTACTCCACAAACCTCCATCCATCTTTCAATACCATGAATCCATCATTTCGAGCTCCTAAACCTTATCAACAACCTTCTTGTAGCATTACATGCATTAATGTAGAAATATAGGGCACATGTAGCACCCTTCTCTAGAAAACCTATAGTAGTTTGTTTCTTCACGAAGTTTGACCTTTGCTAGAACTTCGAGGTAGTTTAGAAGGATGTTGACCCCGAGCTGTAATTCCATGATCAAGGGCAACTCCTAGGCCTCTCCAAACCCTATGTTTCCTTCAGTGCAAATAAAAATAATGTTAGTTTCCTTTACACACATTTGACACAAATAGAACATTGATTTATATGCAAGTGTGAGCTAGTTTGATGATACTTAAAATCTTTAGTTATGGTTTGGTAGGTAAGCTTCTTATCTACAAATAGAATGGATAAATAGATGGTTGATTGCAAGATAATGTAGTTTCCTTTCTGTAAGTAGTGTAGCTCTTCTATTTTCATGAATTGATTCAATAGCATTTGCAGGTTGAATTTAATAGCATTTCCCTTTTCATTGTTAGAAGGAGCTTCTAAATTGCACATTCATTAACTAGTCTTCATTCTAATTCCGTAGCAGGAATGGTCTTGGAGCACTATTGATCAAATGTCCTAGTTTAGGGTGGCATGATTAGAATCCCATCTATTATTGGTATAGCACTATCACCTCTAATTTTGTATGAACCGTGGGTAGATAAATAGAGTTGAGGAGCCCTTGGGAGTTGCAACACTCTTGGTACAATACAAGGGCTCACCACTTTTTTGGTGTTACTGTCATGGATGTGTCAAGGTAGATGTTGTTTATGCTTAACCAATTATCTTCTATTGTGCATATGGTTTTGAAGAAGTAACATAAAAGAAAAATAGAAAATATTTCTTTCACGCATTGTAGGAGTAGAGATACTCAAGGAAAATTCTTACCAAACACCCTCACGCCCTCAAGAAAACAACCTTCATTCTTCTTTACTAGTTGTGAGATTTGTAATGCCCACTTAAATCTTATCCTGCAAATTTTATTAATGTTTACATTATCTAAAAATATTGAGAAATATTGGTCTAACATAAAATTCATGATTTCTATTATTCAAATTCCTAACTTACCTTCTCAAATTGAATCTTAGGTAGGATACGGTCTCCTTCCATTATTTCAAATAATATATATATTCATCTCACATTCCCCAATGTACCCTCACATTTACTTGGGAGAAGACACATTCCTCTCCATTTAATTATCAATATATATATATATATATATATAGATATCACATTCCCAAATGTACTTTCAGATTTACTTGGGAAAAGAGAAATCAACTGTTTAGGATGGATGAGAAGTTAATGACATTAATGAGAGGTGGTTGAGATGGAGAAGAGAGGGAGGGTATAAAAGGGAAGGGGGAAGGGAGAAAAGGGGATGTTGGGTCTTGTTTATGATTGCTGGGTTGGTTGTGATTTTAGGATTTGCTGTGATTTTTTTGGGGACCTTAGGAGCCTGTGGAGGTTTCTTGGGCTATTAAGAGGAGGGAAACATTATTCATCTTGGTCTAGATCATTCATCTTGGACACACACGCTACATCTCGTTGGACTTAGGCTCAAAGGTCTAGGGAATCTGTGGAGGTTTCCTTGTCTAGGGATTATTTCCTAGTTGGCTGGAAGGTAAATCTAGTTGAGTCCATCAGGAGGAGTGTTCAGCAAGAGCAGTAGGTCAAAGGCATCTCCACCAGCCACCAGTACAGGTATCCTTTATAGATTACTCATGTAAATGTATTAAAATGAAATGTTCAGTATAAGTTATAAGGACTCGAATGTAAATGGTAAAATTTTCATTGTTTAAAGGTCTTGTAAGAAAGTAAATTATTGCCTCTTATTGCATTTAAATTCTATAGAAATAGCTCTATTAGAAGACCCTAGGATAGGGCTCTTACACATGGTATCATAGCCAGGTTAAAAATCTGGACCCAAAGCCCACTAAATAGTTGTTCCATAATCAAATTTCTTACTAAATAGTTGAAAATCTAGAAAATTAGAATGTCAAATTGTTTCAACAGCAGTTCAATGGCATAGTGTCTAGGGATATGACAGAGCTAGTGCTTTGCTTCAACTTAAATGTGCTTGTAAAATTCCTAACAGAATAAATAATATTATAGAAATACATCTTGTAAAATTCTAGACCCCTTCTTTTCCATATAAATTGAAAAAAAATATTTGGGGTAAATTCAAATCAGATTTAGCATTTTACCTATGGAATTTGCCTTCAAGAAAGGTTCATTCAACTTTAGTGTTTAGCATCGATGATATAGAGCCACTTAATCTATAATTTTCTCTTGTAGGAGGGCTTGTTTCATGACGCACTTGAACCTCTATCTAAGGGCATCAAGTCTAAGCAGAAGGGTTTTGGTCCCTCTTTTGAACCTATTATCATCTATAAGGATGGAGGACAACTCGAACTCTAATATGTTTGGAAACCTTATCTTTACATGCACCAGTAAGAAATTGAAAACATATGATCATCTTTATCTTTATGTTAAGATTTGGTCTATGGTTTACCAAGAATTTTTGACAAATCTGAAGTTTGATAGAATATCTTCACGTTGTAATCAACATTGGCCCTATGCAAACACATGTTTGTGGAAATCAAGAAATCAAATTTGTTGAGGTGTCAATCTATCTTGCACAACAAACGAACTCTTGCATTCAGTAAACATGTATCAGATATCTAGTAGTCAATCTCTGGAGCTTCGATCTGAGCAACACATTTGGTTCAATCTCCAATATCTATTTGAAATGACATCATCTCATAACAGTCATTTGGAATCATCCCTCAAATAGCTCACTCTCCTATATTCTCACTCATCTATGACTAGAGGTATCTGTCATGCTTAGGTATTCTCACACTAATGCCATGGTCTCGTCATATAGAATCAATATGGTAATGACATCACATCTCTGGTAGTGGGAATATCACATCTTTATATCAGCATATGCTCTTGCCCTATGATCATGTTTTCACATGAACTTTCCTTGTTTTGGGCCCGATCTCTCTTAATTACATATGGAATCACTAAAATAGAACTATATGATCTCACTCTATATGGCCATCAATATATTATAGGGAAAACTTTGCATTATGGAATTCTCTCTTATATATATGGCATATTTAGCTCAGCATCATTTATAGTATTATGATATTATTTTAGACCAGAAGTTATGATGACCTGTTCCTATAAATTAACGACTGTGATATAGTCTTGTTCACAATCGAAGTTGTGAACAAGACAGTCAGATAACTTAGCTTTTAAAATGTTATCTATGAAGAAGATGTTGGGATCTTCTAGTAAAATGAAATGCAACAATTTTGATAAAGAATATAGCACACCTGAAGCTTTTATTTTAAAGATCATCTAGGAGATGAAGTGCATAGTAGTGTGGCAATCGCCACACACTCTAAGGTTCTTAATGACTGTGATAGGTATCCCACAAGTTGTATTGTTGAGCCCAAATGCAAATGCCAACTTCTTACTATGACAGGAAAGGTTATGTTCCTTCTGTTCCTCCTCCACATCATTCAGTACAAATCTTGTATCAGGTGCATAGCCTGCCTCCATCTCCCCAGACAATCTGTCCAACTCTCCATAAATTTCCTCCATTTGTGGAAGTGATTGATATTCTGCCACAAATGCATATAACTATTTATTAACCTCAATCCAACTGCAACCAGGCTTATTTTCTTTTACTTTCCTTTTTTATTCATTTTCTCACTTTTTCAATGTCATCCCACCTGCCTGCGGTTGCATAGATATTTGAAAGTAACACATAAGTTGCAACATTTTTAGGATCCAATTAAAAAATGTGTTCTATCACACGTTCCCCTAGCTCTATATTGGTATGAATTCTACAGGGACCGAGTAGAGACACCCACACGGTAGAGTCAAGTTTCATAGGCATTTTGTTGATCAAATCTTCTACCATATACAAGTTACCAGCTCGACCAAGATGATATATCATACAACAATAGTTTTCTCTAAGAGGTGTTATATCATAAATTCTATTCATCTTATCAAAGTAGTGCCAACCATCATCTACTAGGCCAGCATGGGCAGACGCAGACAAGACACTGACATAGATCACATGGTTTGGGACTATTCCACATAAACACATTTGTTCGAAGAGTTGTAAGGCCTCTTTCCCATGGCCATGAATTGCATGTCCCGTGATCATTGTAGTCCATGGGACCACATCCCATATGGGCTTCTTGTCAAATACGATGTATGCATCCTCTATGGTTCCACATTTAGCATACAAATTAATCAGAGCATTACCCACAAATGTGTTTGGCTGTAATCCACCTTTAATTATGTCTGCGTGTACCACTCTACCATGTTCCAAAGTTGCCAAGTTGGAACAAGTTGGAAGAACACTGGCAAAGGTGTTTGGGTGTGGCTTCATACTAGACACTCTCATTTGTCTAAAGAGCTCCAAGTCTTTGTCAAACCACCCATTTTGGGCATAGCCAGAAATCATGGCATTCTAGGAAATCACATCACGTTTAGGCATTCTATCAAATAACTTAATGGCCTCCTCAGCTAGCCCATTATGTGCAAATCCTATAATCATTGTATTCTAGGAAACTGCATTTCGTTCAGGCATTTTTTCGAACACTTGTCATGCCTCCTGTAAACTCCTACACTTTGCATATGTGTTGATGAGCGTGTTTGGTATGAATATGTTTTTTGGATCCAATCCCATATTTGTTATCATGTGGGTGTGCAATAATTTAGTCTCTAATAGAGCCCTCTTATCAGCATAGGCTCTTAAGAGAGAAACATAGTCAGAAGATTTTATAGAGATGTTTTCAGTCAATGTCTTCAGCACCTCTTTCAACCCACACTGCTTGCACAACCTTCTCAGAATGCTGCTATCAAATGTTTCTTCTGCTACTTCACCTTACAAGTACTTTGAAACGTAATCCAATCTGATATGAATAATTTTTTAATGTTGATTCTATAGAAAATAATTGCTAACAAAATCCAAGGCTACTGAGAAATGAGGGAACACCTTTTCCTGGTTGTATACCAATCCATTTTTAATATATTTGACCATTAGCACATAGCATGATACTTATAGTGCTACCATTTTAGTGTGATTTATTTCTTCAACATGCTCAGGTAGAATAACATGAAATTTGTAAAGAATAGAATTGCGCTTGTTTTAGCAAAATATGTATTTATAATGAAATAACATATTGACACTAAAAGAAGAGGAGTCACCATGCGTCACCTCCCTATTGACTCCCTATTTAATATAATTCATGATAGTTGGTAATTGTTAGAAAAGGTGACAAAGATAGAGATATTTCATATTTGTTTTGGAAAAAAATTATTTTGATGCTCGTATATTGTTGTGAGGATCATCCAAAAGAAAAGTTGCATTATATCAAATGTGATTTAACTGTACATATTTTTGTGTGAAATACATTTCTAATTTTAGTGACCATATAGAGGATGATTTTCAAATATATTCACATGCCAATTCATAATTAAACATAAATTAAATGGGACTTTACATAATCATACAATGATGCTAATTACCAGTAAGCTTTGTTGAAACATTTAAAAAAAATTGAAGCATTCGACTTCCATGGTTCATGAAATCTCACTAAAATTTCACAATTTGATGATATCAAATATATCAATAGATAAAAATTTGTTATTGCACACAAACATATAATAATATGCTATTAGATATAACATCAAACCCTTGTTTCTCAAAATAAACCTGATCATGCTAGTAGTTAGGACATCAAACCCTGGTTTCTCGAAAATAAACTTGGTCATGCCAGTAGTTGGGGAATCAAAACTTGGCATAACTTGAATTGATCTATTGCTTGGTGTCTATATGGACTATCTAGAGTGTGGTAGAAAATGTTAGGAATAGTGCTAATAGGTCATAGATATTGTACAGATTTTGAGCAAATCAAAATGGTGAGGACGCAAAGAAACCAAGGGCCCAGAGAGTCTTCATAAGGACCTCCTTCAAATAATTCATTACCTTCACGAGAATTGAATCTCATCCTACATTCCCTGGAAGCAATTAATGAGACCTTAAGAGGGCGCCAAACAAATGAAATCGAAGGGGAACACCCTCCATCAGGGTTAGGAAATCTGATGCAGGGTTCCCCGCATAAGCCAGGATCTTCAAACGCTCTGCTCATAAACATGCATCTCATCTCTCACCCGATCTTTGATGCCAAAATTTCATACAACGTTCTAACCATAGGTCTTCAATAAAAACAATAAAACTAACTGAAGATCACACCAACCATATGCACACAAAAATATATGAGAATAATTAATTAAGAAATAAAATATTTACAAGAGAAATCATGGCCTATTCATGGCCTCTTATTTTTCATACTCACTCATTCTCTCTCACTCTGCTCCGCTGAGAGCTTGCTGCCACTTTTATTTATAATAATAATGGATACATAGATCAGCCTTATCTCCTAGAAAAAGCATGATTTTCCCCTTTTTACACAATGATATAAAGCTGGAAGCTTTATTCCCTATCTTTATCCTAATTTTGACTGGAAAAAACATTGAAATCCTATCCTCATTATTTTTCTAACTATTCACTCATATTCTTTCTTTTAAATAAAAGAATATTTACAACAAAATATCTAAAATTACCACACCCCCTCTTTATTCTATATTTACAAATGAAAACGGGCTTGATGCTCCTGCATCATACAGCCAACCTTAAAATTAATCATGATCTCCTGATCATGTGTTCGGATCTGTGTATGCCTGGATCCCATATCTTATTCTGCAAGTCACCATGTGCTACTGGTCGCTGTCTTCCTCCAGGTTCCGCACTTTATGCTGCATCGCTCCACTAGCTACACTTTCACAATCTTCTGTTGTTTTTCTTTTGCTGCCGCTTCTACTGCTTCTCTTCCTTGCTAATGTCTTCCTTTGAGACCCTTCCAACATGATTCTTCTGATTAAATCAATTTCTTTGTCTAATAAGTCTTCAGACTGCTGACTTCTTGCCTCTATGCTTGTTTTTGTTCTGACATCCACCCGATCATCCATCCCCTCTTATCCTCTGGAACAGAAAACATCTTCTCCCTTCATTTGACTTCTTGACTGAGTCAAATATTCACCAGTACCTGCAACAATACCTGCATTCACAAAACCCTTGTTAGAATAAAAGTCATAAGGCATCAGTGCCTTACTTTCCTCTGCCAACATTTCAGTATACTGATCCTAATCATTCTTGAGATTATCACTCAATCTGTCCTCAACATCATCTTATCCGAGAATGCATGTGTATTTTGGTTCATAAACCTCTTTATCTTCACTCATCTTTGCCTTTATATTCTAGATTCTTATCCTCTGTACTTCTAGTCTCTTCTCCAGAACATTTAACTCCTGCCATAAACCTGTCATCTCCTTTGAGAAGATTTCTGTGCAATCTTCAATACTTTCCCAAGCCAAACTTTCTATTGTTACCATCTCATCACCTGCATATAAACTCTCAGTTTGCACAAAATGTTCAACAGTATCAACTATTACCTCCCTTATCTGCGCTTCATCCATAAGCACTTCTTCTTGTGATGTAACAATTTCACAAGATGGCACATCCTCCTCAGTAAAACCTGTCATCACATCACAATTGTCAGCTACAAAAATACACGATTTTACATTATCCAGCTGATCTGGATTTACCAAATAACTCAAGAAATCATCAATGATTTTCTCCTCTGTTTCATCAATGGAAACCTCCTCTGCACCTGCAAACATACACAATTCATCATTTTTTAAACTGCAAGTCTTTTTGGTCCTGACTTCTTCCTTCAACACTTTCCTTTGGTCAGATCTGCATGTGGAATCTTCAAATTGAATCTCTGGCACAAGAACTCTAAGCCCCTTTTTCAACAAGGCAATCAGAATTTGCCTCAACCTCCTCTGCAATTGTCGCCAGATCACTCTCTTTCCCTTCAGTGGAAAGATCCATTTTCCTTGCTGCTTTTCCTGCTCCTACAGCCATTCTTCCAGTACCTGTAACTGTGCCTTTATTTCTGCAATCTCTCTTTCTCGAACTCCACCAGTCACCTCATTTCTGTGGCATTTCTCTGAACCTCTTCCTCTGTCTCCTTTATGACTTTTAGTAGCCTTCTCCATCGCCATAAGTTCTTCAGCTATGCGTTGCATGAAGCCTCTGCCACAACAACCTCTCTTGCTGCCACTTACCTCACCAATCCTTCCCTCCGGATCTGGCCTTTTGGTAACCATTGGTCCTCTGCTGGAACCTTTTGAGCATCCTCCACTGGTCCTGTAGGCTTCTCTCATCTGCAACTTCATTCAACCTCTGTTGAATCTTCAGGTTCTGCCACATTCACTTCTCCCTCTTCCCACTGAGATTTCTTCACTATTCCTTCAAAGGAAACTGTTCCCGCTCTGATACCACTTGATGCAGGGTTCCCCGCATAAACCAGGATCTTCAAACGCTCTGCTCATAAACATGCATCTCATCTCTCACCCGATCTTTGATGCCAAAATTTCATACAACGTTCTAACCATAGGTCTTCAATAAAAACAATAAAACTAACTGAAGATCACACCAACCATATGCACACAAAAATATAATGATTTGAATAATTAATTAAGAAATAAAATATTTACAAGAGAAATCATGGCCTATTCATGGCCTCTTATTTTTCATACTCACTCATTCTCTCTCACTCTGCTCCGCTGAGAGCTTGCTGCCACTTATATTTATAATAATAATGGATACATAGACCAGCCTTATCTCCTAGAAAAAGCATGATTTTACCCTTTTTACACAATGATATAAAGCTGGAAGCTTTATTCCCTATCTTTATCCTAATTTTGATTGGAAAAAACATAGAAATCCTATCCTCATTCTTTTTCTAACTATTCACTCATATTCTTTCTTTTAAATAAAAGAATATTTACAACAAAATATCTAAAATTACCACACCCCCTCTTTATTCTATATTTACAAATGAAAATGGGCTTGATGCTCCTGCATCAAAATCCCAAGGGATCTATAGACTATGATAGAAGACCTCCATTTGAGGACATTACTAGGGAGATCTTGAAGATTAAGCTCCAAGATTTTGCAGGAGGTCATGCCAGCGAGCATAAAGAAGCTTGGTTTGAAGGGATGGGAATGTGTTTTGCACTAAGGGATTACAATTCCAATTCCAAAGCCAAAATAGCAATATTCCAACTCAGAGATAGTGCTCTGAACTGGTGGGGTAACATGGAGTGTCAACTACACCTCATTCCAGACATAATTACTTGGGAATTATTTGAGGAGAGGTTTAGCAAGAAGTACCTACCAGTGTATAATGAAGAACAACAATTAAGAGCCTTCCATGCCCTGATACATGGAGGTCATATTGTAGAAGAATATGAAATTTTATTTATGGAATTGGTCAAGTATGTCTCTTACATGGATATTGATCAGCGCCAAGCGGATCCTTTTATGTATGGATTGAGACCTAAGATTATCGCAATGTTATGGATGTGGAAACCATCCTTTGTTGCAGAAGCTATAGAACATGCTCATTATATCGATGAACACATAGACTTAAAGGGTGAAGGCAGGGCCATCTCTCCACGCAAAACTAGGTTTATGGGGAAGGCCCCTCATACCTTCCCAAGGGGACGGAGTTTGAGGCCACCACCATATGGAAACAAGGTTATACCTAGAACACCGACAGTAGGGATTTCAATGGTTTCTAGTGCAGCTTCACCCATAGCTTCAAGGGTTCATACAAATCAAATTCATACACAAGGAGAAGCAAGTGGGGGCATGGGTTCCAAGGGAAGAAACTCTTTCCAAAGAACTCCACAACATTTGGTTCAAGGTACACCACACATCACTTGTTGGGGATGCAAAGGACCTCATTACCAGCGGGACTGCTCTAAGTTTCAAACTGGTAACAACAAAAGAGAGGGAAAAGAACCAATGGGGAGAGCAGGTAGCCACCACCGAATCTATCCAGCAGTTGAAAATTGGCAAGTTGGATACCAATCTGCCATGGTAGAAACCTCAGGTATGATAAACCAAGTAAAAGTTAAAATTTTGTTTGACTTTGGTGCTACAGATAGTTTCATTTCACGGGTTGCATTAGAAAAATGTGGGTTGGCAGCCTATGAGCATGATGACTTTAAACAAGTTGAGATGGCTTCTGGAATAAAAAAAGTAGTAGGGCCTAGTGTTGACCAATGTTATGTAAATCCTAGGGGTGTGTATGACTAATTTGAAGGCATATGTCACAACATTGGGGATGTATGATGTAATTATTGGAATGGAGTAGCTAGAAGCTCATCAAGCTTTGGTAGATTGTTTCAAGAAGAAGGTGATCTCTTTAGATGGTGAAGGTAGGCCAATTGAGATTTTTGGAATCAAGAGGGGAGTGTCCCTACAATTCATATCCATGATGAAGGTAAAATGTTATCTTAGACAAGGTTGGAAACTATACTTGGTCAAGGCTATAAGTGACTAGAATGGACCTTCCCTAGATCAACATCCAGTTTTGGCAGAATTCAAGGATGTTTTTCCAGTGGAATTGCCTAGATTACCTCCTGTAAGAGAGATTGATTTGACCATTGATCTGAAACCAGGTGCAGAACCAATATCTAAGACACCCTATAGGATGACAACTCTAGAGCTTTGTGAGTTGTAGATGCAGTTAAAGGAGCTCTTAGACTTGGGATTGATCAGACCTAGTACTTCAACTTGGGGTGCACCAGTAATTTTTGTCAAGAAGAAGGATGGTTCCTTGCGGCTATGCATAGATTATAGAGACTTAAACAGAGCCACAATAAAGAATAGGTACCCAATACCTTGAATAGATGACTTATTTTATCAAATGAAGGGAGCAATGGTCTTCTCAAAAATCGACCTATGATCTGGGTACCACCAATTGAGGATAAAGGAGGAAGACATCTCAAAAACTACATTTTGAACTCGGTTTGGGCACTATGAGTTCGTAGTTGTTCCATTTGGTTTAACCAATGCACTAGCAGTATTCATGAGCGTCATGAATGGGGTGTTCAGGAAGTATTTGGACCAATTCGTGCAAGTCTTCCTTGATGACATTCTTATATATTCCAAGAATTAAAAGGAGCATGAAAAGAACCTAAGGGTGATATTGACTTGTTTAAGGGAAAATCAATTGTATGGGAAATTGTCAAATGTTCCTTCTTCCAGAAGAAAGTCCATTACCTTGGGCACTATTGGTCCTCAGGTATGGTCTATTTTTGCTTAGGAAAACCTACTTAATCCTTATATTTTCAATCCATTTTCCATTACATCAATCGCATTTTGATGTATTTTATGCATATTCAGGTGTTTAATTTTAATTTTGCAATTTCTAGAAGTTTTTATGAAAATTGAGTTTCAAGTGCAATTTTGGACTGAATCAGAAATTCCCGTAATAGCTAGGTGGATGACATGTTTGCAGGACACTTGGGATTGAGTTTGATGCATGGATGGAGAGCTTGGGAACTAGGACTAATCTAAATCCACTTGGTTCGGCCACAACAAGCTTTATTAGGCCCGGTCATGGTTGGTCAAACATGACTAGTCACCAGAAAATCCCTAGGAAATAGGGTAGTTTTGAGATTTTATGGGATTCACCATATTTCCTGGGATGAATTCGATGAGTTCAACTTATATAGGTGAATATGAGTAGATATGAGTGTTAGAGATAATATAGATCAAGTTGTTTCATTAAATCTCTATTTAAAGCCAAGACTTTGATGCCTTTTGTAATGGAATTTGTATGTAACTTTTGTATAATTTGAGTTGGGAGCTAATTTGAAGAACTTGTTTCATTCCAATTTGTTGTTCATGCTTGGTCGATTTATTGAGATTGATGTAGCTGATATTTCTTCAAGTGTGCAAGGCAAGGGTGGAGGGCCCCCACACCAAGCTAAGTACACTTCTTGGTTCAATTTTCATAGTTTTCATAGACTAGTTTTTGTTTCAAATGTATTTAGATGTGTGATGATTGCTGAATGAATATTGGTTTAATTCTAATCTACATATGAAGGGACACAAAGGAATTTAAGTTAAATTCTCCTTCTATTTGACCTTGAACTAAAACTGAATTTCATTCTCCATTTCTCATTTGAATTTATTTCTGCATTTTTGGTTTGAAGCAATGGTGATTGTGATATAGTAAGATTGTGAATAAGGACAATCTAGAACTCTTTAGTTAGGAGCCTCTTCTTTTACATCTTCTGCATCATAATCCATTGTTAATTATTTCTCTTAGATTTATCTTCATGAAAGTAGTATTGTAGGGAAGGACAACCTGGTTCTCCTAGGTTAGGAGCCTCTTCCCTCATATATTACATATGCGAATTAGAAATTGTTAAAATAGGTTTATATTTTTAATATGTACTTCTTTAAATATTCAAATTTATCTTCTAAACTTGATTACATCTGATGTCCATATACATTGGATTTGCCTCCGAGTTTTACAAACCCGGATTAAAAATTAACAAGAAGCTCCATCAAACATGGCACTCCTTATAGTTTTTACCATATCATTTTAAACCATTTTGAAAACCTGTTTATATTGGAGGTAGTCATATGAATTCACTTCAACTTGGATTTGGAATCACTCTAATAGGATATTAAACAAATATTTTGTAAACAAAATACCGCTAGGAGGTCTAGGCCGGCCACCATTCCTCAAAGGGATAAATAAATGTATTATGTTTGTCTATCATCTTTGGACTTGTTTTCTAAGCAATGCTTGTAATGATTTACATGTTTATTGGAAGAAAAGAGACTGTACACCTCTCTTCCTCCATCATCTAATGTTGTATTGTAGGCAAGTGCTGTGTTTTTGCAGGTCATAGGAAGAATGAAGGAGTGAACTCCATGGATGAAGTAATTTTCAAAGTCAAATTCATATTCCAGAATATGAATACAAATGTTCAAGTCAAAGCAAAGTGAAAATTCACTTTATGTTGATTTCATTCAATGAAACACAAACTCTTGAAGCTTTCTCTTAGACGTTGACCAACAACACCAACAAACCCTACAACGTGATCGAGATCAAGGCACAAAGACATGAAGACAATCATTAGAAGAAGCAGTCAAGTTCAGTACCATGTCAAGTCACATCAATCTCCAAAGAAGCCTTTCATATTGAATTCATATTGTTCATGATTTGATCATCATCATTTGTTCATGATTTGAATTCATATTGTTCATCATCCATACTGTATGTTAGGCTCCATGACCAAGCATGTTGAAGTCCAAACTTACTACTACATCATGACTTCAATATAACCTATTTCCATAAGCTTTCATACTTCCATACTCCATTACACCCCACCTCCATCTAAAAAAGAAAAAATAAAAAAATATAGAAAAAGATCAAAAATAATAAAGGAGTTTGGTTGTGAAAATCCACAAAAGTGGTACAATACAAACTTGAATTCGTATTGGAAAACCAACTTGTTTCACCAATATGAATTCTCTATTTTGTTTTACCATTTCTTCAGTTTCAGTTTGCAGGAATCATCCTCCAAAATAAGCAAGATTTGAGGACAAGTCTTCCCATCAGCAAGGGGGGAAGGTTCGCAAAAAGATACTTAGTTGTGCAGCTGAATTGACGACGAAAATTGTATTGTTGCCAGTTGGGACCTGAAATATTTTTGAACTCAATTGGAGAGGGACCTGAAATGTTAGAAAAAACATGTATATATTTTATAAAAATGTACATGACAAAAGGGACCTGAGTTATTATGAATCAACTGCAGAAGGACCTGAACGACATCAACAATCAATGGACCAAAATCAATGAAGAACGTAGAACTGGAAGCATAAATAAGCTCTATCTATCTACAATATTTGATCAAGACAACTTCATCCAATATTTTTAAAGAACAACAACATTCATCCAAAGTCATTGAGGAGGCCAAAGTCATTGCCAGGGTGGATCGGTTCCATCATCGCAAGTTAAGGGAAGCTATTGAAATTGAGCGTAGACCCATCAATCTCAACCGAGATGATGGTTGGAAGGTAAGTAGAAGTTGGATCCCTGCCTTGTCATCTTAGGGTTTCTTCCTTCCACCTTATTCATCCAGGTTGCATTCGTCTGGATTTTGTGTTAATTTATCGTTGGCTACTTCATTTTCTGGCCTTTTTATTTTTTCCCTCCGGTATTTTTTATGATTAAGATTCGGATTTTATGTATATATATGATTTTCTCTTTGACAAGGGCTGATGGAGGTCCTTTGCTTGTCCAGTATTTTATTCAGTAGGTCATTATTATAGGTATATTTAAAGTATGATATTTATGTTAATGTTATTCTTATTCATCTGTGTGATTGCTTCTCTTTAAACTTTTATCTTCTGCTCTTTTTGGCTTTCCCAATATTTTCTATCCAAATTAATATATATTATATATATATATATATATATATATATATATATATATATATATTATATATATAATATATATATATATATATAATTCATTAAATTAATTAAAATATAATAAACTTTCACTCTGACTTTTCGATCCAACCTCATAAGATGGACTTTATTAATGGTAAATTGAATAAACAGATAAAATAGGATATTACAATGAAGGTAAGGAATATAATGTTACAAATAAATTTACCATTCCTTTATAGTTAGTTATTAATTTAACATCTTATTACCATTAAAATTATAGTTTTATTCATTTATGCTTATTTTAACCTAACATCCCATTTTTTGGAATATAAATAGAATCTAAGTAACCTTAAATATTACATATTATTATATATTATTAACATAAAGTAATTTAATTAATATTACTAATTAATTTATAATTTTGAAATAAAATATTTTAATTTGAAATATTATCTAATTTATCATGAATAGGTCAAACCATAACCAATTATATTATAAAATTAATTATTTTTAGGTAGAATTATTATTATAAAACTCGATATTTATAATATCGAAATAATATATTTAATTATAACAAAATAGTTAGTTTTACCTAATTTCTATTCATTTTACCTAATTTCTAGAATTAAAACAATATTAATATTATAAAAAGAATGAGAATATTTAATTTATTAATATAACTTAAATACATTAATAAATTAATTAATATAATAATCAATTAATTAATATATTAATTAACATAAAGTAATTTAATTAAATAAATCACTTGGGATTCTATTCATTTTACCTAATTGTGGTCATTTCTAGAAATAAAATAATAAAAATAATGAGAATATTTAATTTATTAATATATTTTTTACCTTGGTCCAAGAGTCAAAAATAGCCGTTTTGTAGCCGTTGGAGTCTCTGCTCTGTCTATTTAACATGCTATGCCAGATCTGCTTCTTCAACTTGTCCTGACGATGAACCACACTAGTTGGTTCAAAACGCGTCGACAAAGGTCTCTTTTATGTGATTTACGCAGAAGCTCTTCTTAACATCTATGATGGATCACAGAAGCCTCAATTCTACAACATTCATCCAATACTACAGGGAAGTACAAGAATAGTAAGTACAAAATTTGCTCTTGTAAATTCAAATTTTTGTAGAAAGTTTTAGACTTTGTTAAAATTAAGTTAATACCTGAATGCATATTTTATATTCATCACATTTTTAGCCTATGCCCATCCTACTACATTTACCCTATACCTAATCCAATGTACGTATGTATATCTTATATTCGTTCCATAACCCTAACATTTCATAACCCTAAATATCATTCTCTATTTTTATTTCCTACATTCTATATTCATTTCATAACCCTAACCCTAAGTGTTTTTCCATAAAGCAAAATGGATCAAAGTGAGGATTTTTTTTTTTTTTTAAGTTGAACCTGCAAAAACAAAGCAAGAATTAGTCCTATGGAAACAATTTTAAACATGACCTAAATGGTCATTTTAAAATTAAAACGATATTAAAACAATATAGGAGATATAAGAAATGTGCATATCGTAAAGCATACAAATCAAAATAATTAAACCTTATCATGGCACATAAGAAGAAATGCTATCAGTAATATATGCATGAAATATGATACAGTGGCAAGTATATGGTAATATGATGGGGTAAGGTTATTATCATAGCAGACTCATGGAAATACAATTCAAAATTAAATGATGAATTCAAAAAGTCGTAGGTAATGTCGAAAGTACCATGATTCATGCAACAGCGTGGAAATCAAAACAAAAAAATATACAACAGTCAAAGGTAGGGTGATTTGATATGCAAAAAATATTAATGGTATGTGCACAACATTCCGATATGAGCACAACCAAAAAATGGAATGGTCAAAACGTTTTGGCAAAAAAAAACCCTGTGCATTTTTAACAAGAGCTACAGCTATAGTCAACAGCTAAAAACATTTTGACATGAACCCTGCGCATATTAAAAGAGAAGCAAAATGTTTGATGCTCAGAAACTTGTGCGTATTAACAAATCTGCCACTGTTGCAGCTCAGAATCATAAATTTTCTGCCATCACAGCCGTTGAGGGGCTCAGGAAAACAGTGGATGCCATTAGCATACGGTTGAAGAAAAAATCGGTTTTACAGAGAAAACGTAGGAAGGAAAGAAATCAAACTGAGAAAGGGGAGCATGAAATATAACGCTGAGGAGCTAGGGAGATAAGAAGAATCAGTGGAGATGATTGAGGGATAAGTCAAGAGATCTGGAAATTCGTTTTCATTAATGCAGCGGATATTTTTTTGAGGAAATCTCAGGATATTTTTTAATGAAAACATCAGTTATAAGATAGCACCTCTCCCACCGCTAATATGTGTCACTGCCATCATTCATTGAGACTATTTCATCAACAAAGTCGTAGAGTGTTTAAATGAAGTTTAAGAGTGAAAACAACGCAGGTTAATTGAGCCACGCTGCAGAGGAAATCACTACAATTCATCACAGCCAGATAAATCGATTCTCCATGCAATCGCCGAGTTTATTAGATAAAACAGAGTGTTTACATAGTAAAGTTGATTGCTTACATGATAACATCTTCAGATTAATTGCACGAGGAATCAGTTGTTACCTCTGATTCCGGTTCACCATGCAATAAGACGTTTATTACGGTTTGAGTGCATGCTGGAAGTAATGAACAAAAAGATTGAGTGCAATTTTTAAAACATGGAGTTCGCTGAGCCTAAAAGCTACACCTGTACATGTGGACAAACAGTATGATGAAAAAACCGAGTTTCAGTTCGATGCATGAAAAGATTGGTTAATAAAAACAACGCTTTTTTTACTGTATTGCGTGGGTTGTGTATTGCAGAGGAGTTTTTCTTTTAAATGTTGTTACAAGGGTTGTATTGCACGCACAATAATGTGCATTTTTGCATAACAGGTATTATAGATTACCGAAACAGAGGTGTTTTTACATGCTGTTAAAGAGATTGTATTGCGTGAACAGATGAATTCTTAAGTGCTGTCACAGGGGACTGTATTCTTCTCCTTTCATACAATCCTGAGATTAGGTTTGCATATACAGAGAAAAGTGAATGAAAACTTATGCTAATGGAATCCTATTTTGCATGATGACTTTTACAGAGCGCAAGGAAAAATATTTCTATTTCAAAGCAACACTAAGTTTTTTTACAAGGGTGTTTCTTTTCTACAAAGGGTAATGCTTAAAAAATAGTGACTTATTGTTGCACTGAAACATAAATTAAACAAGCATGAAATTCAATTGTTTTTTTAAGAGCATCAGAAAAGAGGTAAGCAAGATATTGGAAAAAAATTTGAAGAGAAAAAAAATTGATTTCAAATTGAATGAGCATTCAATCTGAGGAATGCATTTCAATTTTGAAAAGCCATTATTTTTCGTTGCCTTTTTCTGAGTAAAATAAAATGAAATTTGAAAACGAAAACATGGTTTTTCTTCAAAATGAGCCTAAATACACTCCATGTGAATAGTTTTCTCAAGTTCATTTCTATTTCGGGATATTTTTATGGTTCTTTCAACCTCTATTTCGTAAATTGCCTAGAAAAAATGTTGAAGTCAACTTTGAGCTTAATGGCTCTCCTCGTTTGGTTAATGGAAGACCATATTATGGTGGATGGATTGAAAAAAACATGAATAATGTTGCAAATATGGAATCATTGTGGGATGTAGATTACTATATGACATTCTGTGAAAAGGAGGGACTCTAGTCATTAAGTAGCAACTTCTCTCTTTGAGGAATCATAATGATTTTTGAAAGTCCTTGCTTCAGTGGGTTAGAATCCAGAATTAAAGAATATTGATTTAAGAATGTTTTTCTCGGAAGAGTTTGTTAAAATCTCTGAAGGCAGAATAAGATTTGATTTGCAAAAGCAGAAAGGATTAAAATTCAATTTTTGAAACAAGTATGGTTTTGATTTTTAAAAATTGAAGGCATAGACATCCTTTTTACAGGTAGCTCAAGAGAAAGCTTCATCTTCAAGGGACAAAGCCATTGGTAGAACAGCAAGGGAGGTCAGCATATAGAGGCAGAAGATCAATGAGACGAAGACAAGCATGAGGACATGCTTGAAGATCAGCAAGGGGGAGATGTTGGCCCTCAGTTTTGGTCTAATTTTGCTTAGGGAAAACTACTTAATCCTTATATTTTCAATCCATTTTCCATCACATCCATCTCAATTTGATGTATTTTATGCATATTTAGGTGTTTAATTTTACTTTTTCAATTTCTAGAAGTTTTTATGAAAATTGAGTTTCAAGTGCAATTTTGGACTGAATAAGAAATTCCCGTAATATCTATGTGGATGACATGTTTGTAGGACACTTGGGCTCAAGTTTGATGCATGGATGGAGAGCTTGGGAACTAGGACTAAGCTAACTCCACTTGGTTCAACCAGAACAAGCTTTATTAGGCCCGGTCAAGCCTAGTCAAACATGACTAGTCACTAGAAAATCCCTAGGAAATAGGGCCGTTTTGAGATTTTATGGGATTGACCATATTTCTTGGGATGAATTGGATAAGTTTCACTTAGATAGGTGAATATAAATAGATATGACTATTATAGATAATATAGATAAAGTTGTTTCATTAAATCTGTATTTAAAGCCAAGACTTTGATGCCTTTTGTAATGGAATTTGTATGTAACTTTTGTATAATTTGAGTTGGGAGCTAATTTGAAGAACTTGTTTCATTCCAATTTGTTGTTCATGCTTGGTTGATTTACTGAAGTTGCTGTAGCTGAGATTTCTTCAAGTGTGCAAGGCAAG
>APFE030002089.1:936-22506 GCA_000404065.3 Pinus taeda
TTTGAAATGGCTAGCAAAAGGTGTACTAACTGGTTTTGCATTGTGCATATTAAATATTTTCAACACCTTTTGTATGTACTCATTCTGAGACAATGTTAATTTACGATTTTCCTGTCTCTAGTTATTCTCATACCAAGGATTTGTTTTGCAGCTCCCAAATCCTTCATTGCAAATGAATTTGCCAATTTTCTTTTGAGCACATTTATTTCCTGTATGTTAGATCCCGCAACAAGCATGTCATCTACATACAATAACAATATAATATAGCTGCCATCATTTTGCTTTTTCAGATAAACACAATGATCAGAGTGACATCTAGTATAACATTGTTCAGACATAAACTTGTCAAATTTAGATACCACTGCCTTGGAGCCTGTTTTAAGCCATACAAGCTCTTCTTCAACCTGCACCACAAGTTTCTCCTTCCCTTTCACTCATATTCCTCTGTGGCTGCTGCATATATTTATCTCTTCCTCCAAATCCCCATGGAGAAAGGCTGTCTTACATCGTACTGCTCAAGATGCCAAATCTTCAGCTTACTACAAGACTGTTAAAAATAGTTCTATTGAAGTCATTTTAACAACAGGAGAAAATATTTCATCAAATCAATACCTTTCTTCTGTGCAAACCCCTTCACCACAAGTCTAGCTTTGTACCTCTGTTTTCCTCCATCTTCTTCCTTCAACCTGTAAACCCATTTATTCTTCAATGTAGTTTTTCTTGCAGGAAACCTGACTAAATCTCATGTCTGGTTATGCATTAAGGAGTCCATCTCTTCTTCCATGGCTACCTCCCACTTCTTCCTGCTTTCAACCTGCATTGCTTCTTCATAACATTCGGGTTCACCGGAATCAGTCAACAATAAATAATATAATTAAGGAGAGTATCGTTCAGGGGGTCTACTTATCCTAGTAGATCTTCTAACACCACTTTCAGGTGGTTGGGGTGCCTGTTGTAGTTGTGATGGTTGCTGTTGTTGTGGTTGTTGATTATTATTATTTTCAGGCACCTTTACTTTTTCAGTGATTTCATCAAGAACTGCATATTCCTTGTTTTCCTTTTCTTGTTCCTTTTCCTGCAACTGATTCTTATACAAGACCTTTTTATTGAATATTACATCTCTGCTCCTAATGATTTTGTGATTTTCATAATCATATAAGCGATAACCAAAATCATTAACACCATATCCAATAAAGGTACATTTCTTTGATTTTGCCTCAAGCTTTGTTCTATTTTCTTTATTAATATGGACAAAGGCCTCACAACCAAAAAGGCTTTAAAATAGAGTAGTTTACCTTTTTACCTGTCCATGCTTCCTCTGGAACACCACCATCCAAGGAACTTGAAGGCCCTCTATTTATTAGATAAACAGCAGTATCTACAACATCTGCCCAAAACTGTAAAGGCAATCCTGCATCCAATCTCATGCACCTTGCACGCTCCATGATTGTCCTGTTCATCCTTTCTGACACACCATTTTCTTGTGGTGTTCTTGGAACTGTCTTCTCTCTGTGAATTTCATGCTCTGAACAGTACCTATCAAACTCTTTGCTGCAATATTCACCTCCATTGTCTGATTTAAGACACTTCAATTTCTTTCCTGTCTCAATCTCAACCAAAGCTTTCCATTTCTTGAAAGTATCAAATACATTAGATTTATTATTAATACAATAAATCCAAGTTTTTCTAGTTGCATCATCAATAAAAGTAACATAATAACGAGAACCACTGAGAGATGATACCTGAGCAGGTCCCCATACATCTATATGTACAAGCTCTAATTTTTCATTCTTCTTTTCTTTCCCAACTCTAAGAAATCTGACTCTCTTCTGTTTTCCATAAATGCAATTCTCACAGAAGTTGAAATCAACATTCTTCAAACCCGGAAACAAATTCCTTGAGTGAAGAATCTTCATCCCTTTTTCACTCATGTGTCCAAGCCTATGATGTCATAATGCTGCATATGCTCCTTTGGAAGTTGAAGCATTAATAGAGTTAGAAATACCATTGCATAAATACAATGTACCAACCTTTTCACCTTTTGCTATTACCAGGGCTCCTTTGGTGACCTTCCAAGTTTTATCTTTGAAAGTTGTCACACAACCTTCACTGCCTAACTGCCCTGTTGAAATCAGATTTTTCTTTAGATCTGGAACATGCCTTACCTCCTTTAGTAGCCATTGGTTTCCATTCTGTTGTTTTACAAGAAACTTACCCATTCCAACAATTTTACAGGGTTTATCATCCCCCAAATGAACTTGTCCAAAATCTCCTTGAACATAGTCATGAAAGTATTTCTTATCAGGTGTGGCATGGAATGAGGCCCCTAAATCTACCACCCAGGAATCAATAATATTTTCAAAAGAAAGAATGAAAGCATCTTGTAACACCTCATCTGTCACATTTGCTTCATGATTGTTTTCTTGTTGTGAATCTCCTTCTTTTCCCTTCTGAGATCTATAGTCTTTCTTTAGCTGTCATTTCTTTCCGCATTTCCAGCACACTATCCCCGATCTGGACTTGGATCTACCTTTCCTTGATTTACTGCAATATCCTGAGCTCTTTCCTCTTTCCATTGTTCTGCCCCTAGACTCTGCACTCAAAGCATTTCCCAATGTCTCACCAGAGCTTTTCCGTCGCATTTCCTTGCTAAGGATAGCACCGACAACATCATCAAACTTTAAAGTACTAGATCTAGACACAGAGTTACTAATGGCCATTACTAAACCATTCCAACTTTCTGGCAATGAGCAAAAGAATAATAGAGTTCCAACTTCATCATCAAAGTTTACCCCTACAGAACATAACTGACTTGTAATAGTATTAAAATCATTTAAATGATCTGCAATAGATCCACCTTCTGACATCTTCATATTAAATAACCGTTTCATAAGAAATACCTTGCTTGAGGCCGAGGGTTTTCATATAGTTTCTCCAATGTCTTAATCAAACCCTCTATCGTTGTTTCCTTCGAAATGTTGAAGGCGACCAACGCTGCAAGGCACAACCATATTGTTCCGAGTGCCTTTCTATCGAGAAGGTTCCATTCTTCATCTTTCATACGCGTCGGCATCTTTGCTTTTTCACCCAATGGTAGGTATAGATCTTTCTGATACAGATAATCTTCCATCTGCGTCTTCCACAATGAGAAGTTTTGGCCGTTAAAGACCTTCTTCCGCCATCTTCCGCCATTGCTCCCACTCGAACAAGGAACCCTTCTTTCCTGTGAGTTTATCAACCAAATAGACCTTCGCCTCTGATACCAGTTGTTAGAAAATTATATATTACAAAGAAATGGAACACATAAAATATTGTAGAAATATAAACACAGAAAATGCATAAAAGAAGAGAGACACAGATATACGTGTTTCACCCAGTTTGGGCTACGTCCACCCCGAACAGCCAGTCCTTCCTTTCTATTATCCAACAAAATGAAGAGACACAACCTACAGCAAATCTGCAGTAATATCCTCCGTTTTCTCTCACAGTCTCACCTCTCTATTTCTCGCTCACACATAGAATACACATCTATATCACAGCCTCAAATACAATGCCCTCATAGAAAGAGAGGGGTTGCCTTCTAGGGCAAAAAACCCTAAACTAAACATAAGTTCTACCATCAGATCATCCGCCTAATGAACAACCCAGATTGACTAGAATTACTATACTTTTACAAGGCAAATTTACATTTGTTTTTAGCTTCAGGGGCGCTGCCCCCGGGCCCCCGCCAGGGGACCGCTGGACCCCGGACCCTCCAACTGGGGGGGATCGGCCCCCCCGAACCCCCGCGGGGAGGACAAGTCCCCCCCGCATGGGGGGGTGTACAAACTTCCTAGGGTATACATCCGGCTGAAGCAAAGACCTCTGAACAATCATGCTCCACACAGAACAAATGTCTAATCATTCACTCTTCTATGTGAAGCACTAGGGATGCCCATTGATCCTATCTAGGCTCCCAGGTACTGACTATACCAAGACTCACTTGAGGCCTCATCACGAGCATTGTCTATCATATGAAGGATATGATCAAAGTCCCATACATAAACTCTCTTTGGGCCCAGGTCTTACATGCTGTTAGCTATGCTTTCAATTAATGGAGGACTCCCTCACACTAGTTGAGTACTTGCAGCTGCAAGAAATCTAATGCTAGTAGCACCTGAGATTTTGTAGCCACATGTACACTCTTGGCCACTAGAAAGTGCAAAATCATCAATAGAATAGACCTCAATGGTCTTGATGCTATCCACTATATTGCAATCCTATTGCTCACTAGCCAATCAAATTCAATGCAATGTGTTTGGATCAACTCCATAGTGGTCCTCAGATCTACTCTCCCTTGTGTTAAGTTTACTCATGCATCTATCCATGATAAACTTGTGAGGAAGTATATGTCAACTCGCTTGATTGAGAGCTCATGCTCAATTCAAAATGACCCATGTTGTTCATCCCACCATTGGATAATCCAACTCAAGAGATCCTCCTAACTTTTTATCAAGTCAAGTTTGGCATACTTTAGTAACCCACATCATCTCAAAGCTGCCAAACATGGTAGGTCATTAAGCATTTGTAGTTCCTCATCAGCATGGGATCTTTATCTCCAAAGAATCATCTTATAATCCCAATCCCTACATCACACAACCCTTAGATCCATTTCTAGCTGACAGAAAACCCTAGGCAATCAAGAAACTCAAACTCTTCTCATGCTTTGTCAGCGAAAGCGGCCCTCCTTTAATAACAGGGCATGCTAACGCCCTTCTGCTTCACGTGAAAGTGGTTTAATGTACCCCATGACCTGGGTGACTGTGTTACCTAGCCAATCTACCTAGGGCTTAATAAAAAATGCTAAATCGACTATCAACAAACATAAATTAAGGATTTAAATGTAGGATAAGGACCAAGCCTCTTATGCGAAACTGACGAAATTTCGAATGGTCGCCTAGATTGCTCACAATCACTTGGGAAAGTTCTCATCCTTTTTATCTCCAAAACACTCTCACAAACTTCAAACAGTGAAAAGGAGGGCATGTCACCCTTCTCATAGTCACTTTGGAGGTATGACCTAGTTTAGCTGGTCTTTGAAATTGAAGCTATTCTTCCTATCTTGTTTAAACATGCACAATCTCATTATTCTATCAAATTTTACTTATGATCTTACGATATTTTAGTTTTTTTATGAAGAATTGACCAAATTTGACTCTGGATGACCACATTTGTTTTTGGCATTTTTTCTCACTCTTGAGCTAAAAAACCCCTTAATTACCTTCTTCGAGCTCGTATAACTCCTATGAAGAAGATCTAAAAAATTATTTTTATCTCCTTTTCTCACTCCCTAAACTGAAAAAAAAAAAGACATATCGAGTTTTCTTCATCTGACTCATTAAAATTTTATGAAGATATATTGAGTTTTTCTTCATCTAACTCATTAAAGTTTCATGAAGAATATGAATTTACTTTGTCTCCTCATACTCATAACAAAATGAGGTAGACATCTATTGAGCATAGATTTCATTTTATCCAGACTCAATGGACTAACTTATGGAAATGGAACTATGTCAAGTATACTGTTAACCCTTTGTTGCACCCGATCATCAACCATGACAAAGGTACCACTTGGAGTTGTCTTTATGATCTTTTCAGACTCTATAAATATGAAAATACCATTGAGTTTATCCTTCTCAACTCATTAAAATTAATCATATGGGGGGAAATTGGGTAGAATGGTGGCTCAATATCTATATTCTAAAGGTTCTTTTGAAAATTGTAGCCTTGTAACTCCTTTTAATATGGAACCCCCATCGAAATCATCTCTATCAGCTTCTCATCAAACCCTACCATGCTATGAGTTTTTCTCTGATACCCTGATGTTCCTGCATCCTTGTATCCTAACACTTTTTCGTGATTGTGAGACTGACATTCCTGGTAACCTTAATGGAGTGCCTTCTATTGCTCAACGAATTCATCTACTCTCTACTTGCTGTATTGACCAGACCATCATATGCCTAAAATTTCCCTCCATCCATTTTCCCCAACGTTTTAAATATATGTCCAAAACAATCATTCTTGTCTCGTTGAATGCCAACTGATGTAGGATATGTTATTTCCTACCTATGATAGATCTCTTCCTATCAACTTCAGCATCCTATCTTGGAAGAAGGTACAAAAGCATATCAGTACCCTAGAACTTGCAGTCCTTAGTGGCAGGTTACCCTATATTTGATTGGGGGTTTTCCTATTGGCCCTCAGTTGAATGATTCTATGAGAGTTTAATGAAAATAAACTTTTCACACTTGCTATATTGTATTGGACATCTTGGAGACAATAATCCTTATCGGTGGTGATCCTCACGTATGTTAAAAGTTTTCATCATTGACTAGTAATTAGACGATTCCTCAAATGTTCAACTTAAACTCCTTTATTCACATGTGCATAAATATGTTTTTCAGAGAGGTGGTGACCAAGACCTTGTGTAGAGGATTACATCACTCAATCTTGTTTCCTCTCCCAAGCTGCATATATTGTTTTTAGAGACAACTCTTCAGATTGATCGTATGCCAACACAACTTCTAGGTTGTTCCTATCGGTTGACATGACAGTCATACCTCTTCTGAGAATCACTTTGATACAACTACTAAACATGGGAATGCCCAACTTAGGACATGTTTACATATTTTTGACATATGTTGTTTTCAAGTCTCCTGCAGTTTTGAAGCTCCAATTCTCTCTCTCTTCTCAGTTTATATAAAGTATTTTGGCCACCGTCTCCATCTCTAACCTTGAACTTTAGGGGGAATTTTTTATACACATAATGACCTCTTGATCAACTCATAGGAGAAGGGCACTTTTAATGGAAGAAAAAAATAAATTGTGGGCCCATTTTCCAGGGTAACACACCGAGAAACAAACAAAGGGAGTTATAACACTACCCATGAATCAAAAGGGAGCATTAACCCCTAGGTTAATACCTTTTTCTTCCTAAAAGGAATTATTACTAGATATTTGTGGGATTTCAAGGTCAAAGAGTGAGCTAATTGACTAACACTCCGCTTTTCAGTCAAATTTCAGCTCGAAAAGCAAGAAATATATGCATCAACCCTAACTAAGGACATTGCTAATCCTAGCAAAGATACAAGGGAAGGGAA
The DNA here is from genome assembly GCA_000404065.3 of Pinus taeda. Lineage (NCBI taxonomy): Eukaryota > Viridiplantae > Streptophyta > Pinopsida > Pinales > Pinaceae > Pinus > Pinus taeda. The sequence goes on from APFE030002089.1 coordinate 8,076, forward strand.
AGAGAAATAAAGTGAGGAAACATCTAAAATTTTTCCTCATTGGAACTCATGAAGAAATTGGCAAGGATAGAGCCTCTCCTCATCTATAAATCATAGGCTCAGCCATTGTAACAAGGATCCAATCATTGAGACTAGTATTGTTATGTTATAGAAGAGTTGAGAGAGAGAGAGGGAAAGGATCCAAATTGATAAGGGAAGACAAGATTCAGAAACCATGGTTGTAATCATTCTTCTCTCATATGATAATATTTATCTCCTCTTGTTACGTCTACTTGATGAGGCTAAGACTTATTTTTTGTATATGTTGATACAATTTCGAGATTGATAGTCCTATTAGATGCATGTTAGTTTTATATATTCTTATATGTTAATGCTTTTAATCATCAAGTTATATATGATGTGAAGGTTACTTCTTGTCTTACCTATGTGCAGGTTTTGTTCTAGGGGCGGGTGAAGTAGTTCTCCCTTTGTCACACTGAGATCTCTGGCGGAACTACACTAGATATTGAGAGGTAGCTCCTATCTTTTACTTTGTTAATTCTGGATTAACATGGATATGTGCATGTGCCTTTAAGCAGTTGCATGTCATCTAATTTCATCTACCTTGGATCCTGGGGGACCCAAGAGGGTTTTGCTTTCCACAACCACTTGTGCATTAATCCCTAGAACAATTTCTTCTATTTCCCAAAATCTCAACGTGGACATGATGTGCTTCCATTCTTAGATGATTTTAAAGCTACTAATATTGGTAATGAAACAAATGTAATAAATTATTTTGATCAATTAATAGCCTTGGGAAAGAATCACTCTAATTATGATGACTCTTTTGATCTATGCAATCTTGAATGCCCAAGTGTATCAACTGATATTTTAGTTTCTCATGAAGACTTAACTTTGGATCCAAAATCTAATTCAGTCAAAGAAGATGTGCTTATAAAAACTTCCTCTTCATCTCAATGTCCCTTGTGCTCTACCGTTTGTGATGCATCTACTTGTCATGGAGATACTCCATGTTCTTCAAGTCCACCATCCAATGAGTTAACCTCTTAATTGGAACATGTTGGTGAGATTATCCATAATGCAAATAAAAAAAAATTAAATATTTGAGTACTCTTCCAAGCCCTCATGATCACATCTCTATCATGAAGACAACTCTTCAAATCCGATTACTCATGAAATTTCCCTAATTTATTCATCCTTGAATTTTCATTAAGAAGAATATTTTAACTTCAGTACTCTAGTTTTTGAAGTTTCAAAATATGGTAAAATTAGTGATAGAGAAGGCTGCCATCTAGTGAGCAGTGTCCTTATTGAAACCAATGGTAGTACCTATCCTCAAACCATGCATGGTCTAGTTCAATCTTCAAAATTTGATTTTACAATTCTGGAAAAGTCCATAACCTTTCAGACAGTTGCTGCACTTCATCTTCCATTGATGGTTATGCCAGGATCTCGCAACTCTGGTAAGCGCCTGAATTAAGTCAAATATGGTTTCTTCGGCACAATCCTTCTCTTTGCATGGTTTCACTTGATGAAGACTTCCTTTTGAAAAAAAATTGTATTTTGGATGTGATCCTTCAAATTTTCAAGATTTTACTTCAGACTGGATTCAAGATTTTTTTTTGGTTCATCCATCTTCTTGCAAATCTATCACATCAAACTATGGTTTAGAATGTGTATATCTCATAGAATCACAAAATTTTGAAGTGGATCCTTCCAAGGACTATCTTTGGCCAAATGAATCATGCTTATTTAATTCATTCCTAAATAGTCAACTCTTGGTTCTTCTTGCAAATGTTATTTTGCAAATCTTTCCCTTCATTGCACCTGAAATCCTCTTGAGTGATAATGAATGCATGAGTTATCATGTGATTCAAATTCTTCTTCATCATTACATCTTTACTAGTTTCATGTGTTTGTTGTACTGACATTCCTTCTCACTTCTTTTGATAACCATGATTCTAGTGTAGCATGTTAAAAATTAAAAACAAATAGTTTGTCACATTCATCACATGAGGAATATGATTCTATTATTCAGAGAATTTACGAAACTGTTCAAATTGATATATCTTCATTTATTACAGACTGGGAATCTGATGGTTTAATCAACCCATCTGATCATTATTCTATATCCGATGATTGTTGTTCATTGTATAATTTTCCCATCAGCACATCTAATGGCAGTTGTGTTACATCCTTTGATCTTCATCATTCAAAATCTCATTATTCATATTTTTGCTGAGAAGCTGAGGCACTTCAACCTTCACTAATGGTTATGTCTGGTCCTCATTATCTTGACATGAGTATTAAATATGATTACATCTATTTTCCCTCATAAGATTCCTAGTGTAATCCCCTACCTCTAATTGAAAATATATATTTTCAAAGATTTTATGTTTTCAAGAGGATAATAATGAGTTTTACGATCCAATCATTGAATGGTTGGAACAATCTTACCTCGAAAGCTCCATCACAAATAAAAAGTTTCTATATTTCCTCATGTTGGCTAAGGATTTCGGTGCAGATGGAGACACATCCATGAGAGATTTTTGAGGTTTGTTGAATAATGGTTCTCATCAAAAGGGTAAGAATGTAAACTAGATATAATTAGAGGCCATAGAAATATAGGTAAGAACATACCTTAAGTGGCGTACTTGTCGTAACTTATCATAAAGATGTCACATAGAGGGAAATGCATTGTTCATGTGTCATGGATGGCCTGTTTTCATTGTGTAGTCGAGTATTCTATGTGTGTGATCACAATCAAAGTATTATCACTATCCACATTAGTCTCACACATAGCCATTGCTAGAAACGATTCCCGTCCAGGAAACCTAGCTTCATGCAAGCTCCTTGAACTGTGCACTACACAGTTTCAATCCTATAGCTATGACCTTTCCCTTTGGCACTATGTAATGTGTAGTTCCTACCTCCCAAGAACAATCCCCTACATAATTTTTGTTCTCAAGATCCAGCATTGACCTTTAGAATTGTGCAACCCTTTCTCCTAGCCTAGCCCTAACTGCACACTGCACAATCACAAGCCAAAATATCATTCCCTGAGCTTCTGAAATGTGTATTTGTGCAATAGGATAGCCACCCTTGTCTCCAAGTATTGCATAGTGTGTTCACTCAATGTCCATCCCCTCAACCAACCTCTATGGCTCCCAGTACTGTGCAATTTTCTCCCTCAATCCAGCTTGAAATGTGCACTACATAGGCTAGAGGCTCAAGCATTAGCCTTGGGCTCTTGAACTACACAATTACATAGTCATTTGGGCTCATCTCTCCTCCAAAACTGTGAAATAGGTTGATCTAGTGCCTTACCCCAAAGTTTGTCATCCTGAGCTCCCATACTGCATCATTTTCTTCCTCTTCCTATCCTACACTACACATTGCATAATCTTGAGGCTCACGATTCACCCCTAACTAATTGAGCTATGCAATTGTACAGTTATTGAGCCAATTTCCCAACCTGTCATCCAGTTCTGTTTCAGTCAGTGAATCAATGTGCAACATCATATACTAGGGGTTTATCGTACTGATGTCATATTCTCATGAGTGAATTGAAGATACAGGAACTCTAACATGATATGGAAAGATGATGAAGAAGGATATGGAGAAGGAGATCATGCCAAAATCCACATATGTAGCTGAAGAGATAAGATGATCAATAGATAAGAAGATGAAGGAACATGAAACTATAAAAAAAGATGAAGATTAAGATCACATGGAATACCCCTCATCTTCAAGTCATAAGGAGGAGGAAGAAGAAGAACATGTCCAATTTGTTCAAAAAGACACAAATAAAAATGTAGCAAGAAGGACGTCTTGGAACGGTTACATCATCGTGCAGTCCTGTTCATAAGTATCATGCCATGTCCTGTCACAAGTCATCATATGCCACATCCTTATTATCAATTATGTAATTACCTATTCCAAATGTAATATAAAGTGGAAGTCCACAGGACACACATGGAATACAAAGAGTCATGTAAGTCAAAAAGTCATAGGAATTCAAATACTTCCAAGGGTAGTTAAAGAGTCAAAATGAGGGTGAAGCGTCACTTGTTAGTTATATATATACCCTCATTGTATGAGCAAAAACAAGTTCACCTTGGCTCCTCCTGCAAGGCTTCACAGAGATAAGATAGTTCTTTTGAGGAGTGAGTGGCTCCAATGCTCCACTATTGGAGCTAGCAGTGTTCATCATATACATGTTCCTTTGATCAAGTGCTTAAAATTATGCTCAAAAATCAAATTCATTAGAATGGTGTGGAACCAGAGTGATGACATAGTGTTTGTCATCCTAAATCTGATGCAACTCATTTTGCATGAAAGAAACTACATATGACTCAAAAAATCAGTTCTAACCACTTTCCTAAACAAAAAATTTTGAAAAAAATGACAACCCACTTAACAGTCCATACTGTTGTCATGGCATTGACTAGGAAGGTGAGGTGGACTTGACTTTGTCAATGAATTCTCGGCAAATCATATCATGAAAGGTGCCATCACCATACAGGTCAATTTGGTGTTTTTTCATTAATTGGAATGATGGCCAACCACGGGCTGACACGTGGCCCAGCTGGAGGCCGCCATGTGGCAACTCGAGGGGCCACCAAAATGTTGTATACACCAAGTGGAGGTAGTGGGTGTCGAAATTGCGACTGCCCAACACACAATGGATTCCAATACCAATACACCATACGAATATGACTTAACAATGTACGGCGGCGTATTCTATTTAAATGACATGGGCACAAAATTCGATGGAATGGTTCAGATGCATGGGCCAGCCCACACAGTTATTAACCTTGCCATGTGAACAATGTTTATGCTCTAAACTACCAACATTTTATGTGACCGCCGGAGCTTGACTGTCAAACATAACTGCTAGCATGTGAACACTTTAAAGCCTAACCACCAAAGTTTTATGTGAGTGCCAGAGAGAAGAGGTCAGTGCCGGGGGTTAGCCCCTAGGCGCATGGCCCTCCATATGACCATTTTCCTGATTTTTAGGCCTTGATGGCCAAATTAATCGTCTGACAAATCAGCCAAGATTTCAATAGATTTGGTGGCCCGTGAGCAGAAAATGGGGTAAAAATGGGGGTTCGGTGCCAGATTTTGGGCAAATTGTAGAGAGAATAATAGAGAAACTAGTAGAGGCCATAACTTCTCTAGTTTTAGACAAAATTTGGGTGCAAAAAGTGGCTATGTAGTCATTTTTGGGCATGATGGACTCATTGGAGCAAGTTTCAGAAGCATTTGAGCATTTTAAACACATCGTTTTACTCATTTGAGCATAATAAAGAGGCCAAGCCATTGGAAGATGGACCAAGGAGACATAGCCCAAGAGGGTTGAACTCCTTCATCATGTTCCTATTGTGATGTGTTTTTGGTGATGTTCTTTACATTTTTGTGTTGTTGTTATGTTTTCATTTTATGTTAAATTGTTCATAAAATTAACATATAAACTCAGTTTTCACTTGCAAAACTCATGAATCCTTAAGCACATGAATAACATTTTGTTTATAATTCGAGGAGGATCTTAGCACCTGAAAAACTAATATTCCTAATTATATCATTTTAGTATCATAGCACTAGGTTTTCTTTGTGCAAGAAGGATTTAACTATTTTCAAGTTTATGTCATGCTCACAATGTTAAAACTCGATAAAGGAGAAGGGAAGTTGGTTGGAAGCCCTGAATTTGGGTCAAGGGGAAGGAGATCAAGTTTGGGACAATCTCTAATACTAGTTCATCCTCAAGTTGCAGTTCAGACTCCAGTGAGTATGTCTCATGAAGGAGAACCTACGAAGATGACAAAATATGAGAAGGTCTTCAGGAAGGCTTTATTTGATATGGAAGAGATGGTAAAGGTCCTCTATGAAAAGAGGAAAACCAGGTTGCAGGGTGAAATCTCCAAACTCCTCAAAGGAGAAGGTTCTTCAAGAGGAGGTAATGGAAATGGAGATAAACCTCCACCCTCTCCACTATCCTCTTCATCTTCTTCGTCACAGGCATCTTCACCGTCTTCCACTAACACAACCCTTACTCATACTCATCAACATACGTCAAAAAGAACTAGTAAATCACCCTTACTAAAATTTGATGTTAAATTTGAGTTGCCCATGTATAATGGTGAAGTGAATGTAGAGAAGCTTGAAATTTGAATTCATCACTTGGCGGTCTATTGTAGAATTCAAAACCTTCAAGAGGATGACATAAAGGTTTAGTTAGCTTCCTTGAGAATGGATCGTGCAACACTAGTATGGTGGGAATCAAAGACATAAGAGGAGATAAAAAACATGGTAAGATCTAGTTTCTTGGTCTGATTTCATTGTTGCAATTAAAATACAATTCTACCCTCTAGCTTATATGTAGCAAGCCATCATGAATTGGCAAAACTTTAGACAACTTAAAGGTCAAAATGTGCAAGATTACACCCAAGAATTCAGAAAAATGTCTCTAATGTTAAGTGTATATTTGTAATCGCAAGACACATTGTTGAAGTACATAGGAGTTTTACATAGTTACCTTAGGCATACTATCTTAATGTTTAATCCAAATAATCTAGATGATGTGTGTGTGCAAGCCACTCATCTTGAGGAAAGAGGGAAACAAACTCCAAAAGAAGGTAGTAAAAATCCATTTAAGAGTAAAGGAAAAGAAATGGATTTCAAAGGGAAGGGAAGGAAAAATGCATCTATCAATAAGGAAGGAGAGAAATTAACATGAGAAAATTCATTGCTAAGTTTTCTTCTATCACATCTTCTTTGCATGCATTGACAAGTGTGAAAAATGTTTTTCAGTGGGGAGGCAAACAACAAAAGGCCTTTGATTTATTGAAGGAAAATATCAGTTCAAATTCAGTACTTGTACTTCCAGACTTGAGATAGTCATATGAGATTCAGATTAATGCTAGTGACTATGCCATGGGTGCAGTCCTCATGCAACATGGTAAGCCTATCTGTTTTCATTCGGAAACTTTTAATGGTGCAGTGATTACCTATCCTACATAGGACAAGGAATTGTATGCATTGGTGAAAAGTGTGAAAAGGTGGAACCACTACTTGATGGGTAAGGAAACAATCATTCAAACTGATCATCAACCATTGCAATACTTGCAATATCAATCAAAATTGAAGTAATCAAGACACTTCTAATGGATGGTTTTTCTTCAACAATTCCTCTTGGTAATCACGTATAAGAAAGATATCTACAATAAAGTTTATGATATGATATCTAGGCCTATTGTTAGCACAACTACTTTACTCAATCATAATTTTGTTTTGCATGAAAATTATGTTGAGAAATATGCATTAGACAATGAATTTCAAGATCTTTATGCAGGCTTGAGTCAAGGTAACCAAGTAGAGGAATTATATTATCATTTGCATGATGCCTTGTTGTACCATCTTGGAAAGCTTTGTATTCCATGGGGAGAAAGAGTCAACATCATAAGATAGGAACATACTTCTCTTATTTCTAGTCATTTCAGTGTAAGACGATGGCACATCTACAGAGGTATTGTTATTGGCCTCGTACGATTGAAAGTGTGTCATGTTTTATTAAAGGATGTTCATTATGTGCAGTTAGTAAGCCTAGCAATGGGAAGTTAGGATTGTACACACCACTTCTAGTTCCTACACCACCATGGGAGAGTGTTTCAATGGATTTTGTAGGAGGTCTTCCATTGCTAAAAAGAGGTAATGATTATTTTTATGTAGTTGTGTATAGGTTCAACAAAATGTGTATTTTGATTCCATGTGAAAAGCATGTTACAACTGAACAATTTTCTTGGTTATTCTTTCAGAATGTATGGGTCCATTTTGGATTTTCCACATCCATTGTCAGTGATCGAGATTCTTGCTTTGTTGGGTATTTTTTGGCAAGCTTGTGGGGATTCATGGACACCAAATTAAAAAAGTGTACAACATTTCATCCCCAAGCAGGTGTTCAAATAGAGGTGGTGAACATGACAATGATTCGTATTCTTCGTGGGTATTGTAGCAAGCATCCCATGTTGTGGGATGAACATTTGCACTATATTCATCATGCTTAACATCAGGCTAAGAAATCCTCAACTCAAACATCGCCATTTGAGGCATGTTTTGGATACTTGTCTAAATCTCCTTTGGATTTCTTTTTTAGAAAAAATGTTTCTATTGATGGTCATAGTGACATAGGCAAAGAAAGAAGGTTCATTGAACAAATCCAATTGGTACACCAAAGAGCTCAAGAACAACTTGAAAAGAGCCAATCCAAGTACAAATCAAGGCACAACAAGCATCATGTAGATCACAAGTTGCAGGCTGATGATGAAGTTTCACTTCACATTAGCAAAGAAAGGCTCCAAGGAGAAGGTAAAAAGCTAAAAACAATTAGATTTGGTCCATTCAGAGTTTTGGAAAAGATAGGTAATAATGTCTTCAGGTTGGATTTTCCTTTATACATGAAAATTTACTCTGTCGTTAATGTTGAGAACTTAAGGTTGTATGAACCTCCTTTGATTGAAGATCAAGGAGATAATGTTCAACTTCCATCAATTGAAGGATTTTTCCTTGAATTCCTTGATGCGGTTCAACAAGACACTATACTTGACAAAATAACAAGGACATCAAAAATGGGAAGCATCGACTATCTTCGAGTGGGACTCAAGGGAACAAATCCTTCAAAGGCCAAATGGATAGGGATTCTAAAGGTGAGGGATTTGTACTCTCACCTTCTAGACAAATGAAAGAGATATTTTGGGGTCAAAAAGGCTTCCAATTGGGATGAATAGTCAGGTGCTCAAAATTATGCTCAAAACTCAAAGTCATGAGAACGGTCTAGAACCTAAGCAACCACATAGTGCTCATAATCCTAAATCTTGTGTAACTCATTTAGCATGAAACAGACTCCGTATGACTCCAAAAATGAGTTCTGTCCACTTTTTGAAATAATCAAATTTTCAAAAAAAAGGAAAGCCCAGTTAGCGGTCTGTACTACTCATGTGGCACTCAATGGGTAAGTGAGGTGGACATTGACTTGGTCAAAGAATTCTTGGAGAAACATATTGTGACAAGTGTCATCACCGTACAAGTTGATTTGGCAGTTTTTCATTGGTTCGAATGATGGCTAACCATGGGCTAACATGTGGCCCACACAACGGCCACCAAAATGTTGGATAGACTGGACGGAGGTAGCGGTGGTCAAACCCGTGACCTCCAAACACACAATGAAGTCCAATACCAATACTCCACGTGGATATGACTTAATAATGTATAGTGGCACATTCTATTTAAAAGAAATGGGCATGAAGTTCGGTGGAACAGGCCAGCCATGTGGGCCAGCCCACACTATCATATAACTGTGCCATGTGAACAACATTTATGCTCTAAGCCACCAATATTTTACATGACCACTGGAGCTTGACTGCCAAACTTAATTGCAAACATGCAAATACCTTCAAGCATAACTTCAAATGTTTTATGTGACCATCGAAGGGAAGGGGCCAACGCTGGGGGCTAGCCCCTGGGCACATATCCCCCCATATGACCGTTTTCTTAAGTTTTAGGCCTCAACGGCCAAATTAACCAACTGAGAAATCCACCAAGATTTTGGCATATTTGTTAGCTTGTTATCAAAAAATGGGGCAAATATGGGGGTTTGGTGCCAAATTTTGGGCAAATTGTAGAGTGAATAGTGGAGAGAATAGGAGAGGTCATAACGTCTCCGTTTTTCAACCAAATTGTTGGAAATAATACTGAGGGGAAAGAATAAGTATTATTAAATCTATAAATTTTTCATTTCTAAAGTAGAATTTATCTACGCTACTTCATTGAAGATAACTCTTGTGTACATGCAACTGTATTTAAAGCAACTAGCATATATTCAACAGACTTATGATTCAGTTAATTCATCACATGTTGATGTTTAATCAGTGCATGAGTACTTCATTAATCATATGTACTATGTGCAAAAATAACAAAAATAACAAAACAAATCATCACACATAATAAACAAACATGAACACCAAGATTTAAGGTGGAAACCCAATGTGGGTGAAAACCACCTGCTGCTTTCATCTCTGTCTTATTTTAATAATAAGAAAATATGTTTACAATATTGTACTGGTGCAGACTCATACCAGTACGCAGGCTTCTACCTGCAGAAGGCTACAACCTTCTCTCATTCTCCAGCTTCTACTGGAAGGGAGCTACAACCCCCTAGCTCTTGTACTAGCCAATATGTTTACTAGTACGTAGGTGCCAACCTACAAAAAACTCCACTCTTCCACCAAGGACCACGTTTCATGAATTTTCAGACTGGATGCTCCTGCCACCCTGACAAAGTGAACCAATGTATACCTCTTAAACCACTCTCTTTCTTTAATCTCTTGAGTCTGATTTATAAGTTAACCTGTCAGTGAGTTGTTATGCTACAAGTGGGTTGCCATCAAGTACGACACATACATCATAATGCCAACAATCTTCCCCTTTGGACTTCATGGAAACCATTTTGGTGTTGATTACTACAAGCTGTAGGAACTGTTAGAAATAAAAACCAACACCAAAATACTCTCCCCCTTTGTCATCAAGGGTAAAGGGTAGACCAAGATATTCTCCCCCTTTGATATCAAGGGAAAATGAGTGACCAAAATGAAAGGTTTCATATCTGATCAGTTGAATATAAACATTTATCATGCTTCCCCTAGGCATATGCTGAATTAGCTATTGCTGAGATGCACTAAAGCGTCCATGCACCCCCTGAGCACATGCAGAGTATGCAAAAATACTTTCAAAATAATAACATGACTCTATAACTCACCTATGTGAGTTTGACCTTCCTATCACCAATGACATACATACATCAATCTCCCAATCAAGTGGGAATATACCAAATTTGACTCATCCACCCAACCAAGTGTAGATATACCAATTGTTTATACATGACAAAAATACAATAAATATTACATCATCCATCCCATGCAAAGTGGGGATATAAATTACATCATTTGTCCAATAGGACTCATTCAAATGTATGAGAAGTCATATCACACCCTAGACTTTTACATGACTTAAGCAACAAATGGTATAAATATATGAAGCCATAGCTGGACTCAGCAACCATAATGCCAACAATGCAAAATGCGTGTGAAGGCTAATGCTCCCCCTAAACCTGTGCTACCTGTGCATTGTTAACAAGTCATTAATCAAGGAATCTTTGTCAGTCTAATAAAAATTAATGAACAGATAATATCATTAGATTGTAATCATCAACATCAGACAAAGCACCCATATCGAAGTCTGACCCACTATTTTTCTCAACATAAAAACATATACGCTCCTTTAGCCAGATAAAATCGTGTGTACAGGAAACTATACTTCATGAAACCCGCGCATAATAACCTTCCTTAGAGAAAAATTGATTTAATAGCAGGATGATGCAACAACTATTCCTAGCTTTTGTTTGAGATATTCAAATGTTTCTCTGGGTAGCGATTTAGTGAATATATCAGCAACGTATTGTTTGGAGGGGACATACTCCAATTTGACCTTTTTTTTAAGCACTTGTTCTCGTAAAAAATGGTACTTGATGGGTATGTTCTTGGACTTGGAGTGCATGAATGGATTCCTTGAAATACTAATGGCACTTGTATTATCACATAAAATGGAGATGGGTGGAGTACATGTGATCTAAATTTCTTCCAAAGTTTGCATCATCCAAATTAGTTGTGTGTAGCAAGAAGCAGCAACCACATATTCTACTTCAGCTGTAGATAAATCAATTGAACTTTGTATCTTGCTGAACCAAGACACTAACCTGGAACCCATATAGAATGTGTTTGTTACCTATATCAATAGGTTTCATATTTCATGATTGGCTATAAAAGGTCCAAATATGCTCTGCTTTGATGATGCAAAGATCCCATATTTCCATAAAGACACAAGGTGTGTCTGCATCTTGATAGAGACTCAATTTTGATGGATGGTCCAACAGCCTCATCTGGATCATACCATGTTTAAATTTCCTGCTGTAGAATAGAGAAAGAAGTCTGTCCAAACTGTTTAATCTTGGCAGACAAGTAGTACAGGTAGAGAAGAAAGATTCCCAACAGTTTAATGTGGGACTCTGGAAGAAATAAGGGTAGAATTTGATAGAAAATCAAAGGAAAAAGCCAGGGAAAAGAAAAGGCACACAAAGGGTCTGCAAGTCCAAGTGCACCCTCCAAGAAGAAAAAATGTTAGACAAAGTAGTTGGGTAGGTAGATGGGGTTGCAGAAGTGATATCCAGTTCAAAAGATTTGACTTTGATATTCAAAATAAGAGAAGCAAAACAAATGATTATGTCTAACCTCCCTTCCTCCCCTTTTCCCATTTGTTACTAACATCCCCTCATGAGTTCAAATGCAGGGAAAGATCTATGGTTGCATGGAGGTCCTTTCTACTTTAAAAGCCACATTTCTTGTGCAAAGATCTTTTCATTTTGATCTACTCTTTACACTAAGTTTCTTTCAAGAAAACTTAGTTGTATTGGCCTTCTTTTACATTTTTCTCTTCATCCATATTAACCTCTAATCCTATTATATAACTCCCCTATCTTACCCTTCCCCTACTAGTATTAACACCATGGTGTATAAACCCCAAAATTTGTATAAATATCCCTCCCCTTGGCATTATAGCCATATGGTCTGTTTAAAAAGGAATCAAAATGACACCTGGTCACTTTGATGAACCTCCTGGTCATCTCTCTTCCCATTCCAAGTCATTTTACTCATTCAACCCTCATTTGCAAAGAAAGACCATAACAAAACCCCTCCTACCCATAACCCCTTTTTTCAAATCGTGACAAAACCTGAAAAAACCCATAAAACCCAAGGTTCTCTGCCCAAATATTTAAATGAATATTTTAATCACATGGCGGGCCCCTTCCCAACCTGCACGACCCGTCGGAGGACCCACCAACTGTCCGATCTCCGCCGCCCAGATCTAAAGGTGGGCGGTTAATTTCACTCCCCGACCTGCCGACCTTTAGCGTCCGGGGAAAATGGTTTTGGGCTCGTACAAGGACGCGTGGCAGGCGCCGGGGTTGTTCGAAGCCCCCTCCCCGATACCGCCTTTGCTCCAAAGGTGGTGCGGGGAACCCGCTTACCACCATCCCGTTTACCACCCTCCCTCCTGCGTCACGCTAACGTCATCCTGACGTCACCTTACCTTTGCCTGCCCCCGCGTCCCGTGGCCCTCCACGCAGCCCTGCCACCGCATCTGCCCGCCACCGTGTCCTGCCACCCTGGCTCACACCTCAGCGCCACGTCACCTCTGTACTATGGGCCCACCATGATGTCATGCTGACGTCATCGGCGGAAAAGCGCCAATATGAGCTTTTTCTAAATTTCAACGTTATAAACGGCCAAATGAGCCGTTTTAAGTCATTTTCATGCGTAAAAGAAGGAGCCGTTGTCAACCAGCTGTCGTGAAATTTGTCCTCCAGCCAACAAATTCAAGATTTCAACCGTTGCGAGTCCACAATTCGACGGCATTAAGCCTTCACAGCCCGGCTCGCAAGCGTCCAAGCTAGTTTTTCCAGGTATTTAGCCAGTTTCCTACTTCGCCCATGCATTTCAATTCTCTATAAAAAATTCACCATTAAACACCAGCTAAACTCTTGAAATTTAGCTTGGACTGTTACACAAAGTGAACCCAAGTAATCTGCACCACCCCTAAACCCCAATTCGACAGAGGAGTGCTCGTTCCACGGGCTAAAGACCCCAAAATTGCCCCCGAGGTGCTCGGCATTGTTCCCTTTTGCCAAGTACAGGCCACCTGCTTTCATACCAAAGAAACCTCACTAGCTCTGTAGCCTCTCATTAGCAACTCACATCCCTGTGAATTTCACAGCAAACTACAAAAGCCAGCTTGCATTATCCACTAAAGGAAGGACACCAGACTATGTCAACAGTTGACCTGCAGCTAAAATTCTTTAAGGATTTGTCAAACCATTACCTCTACCTGTACAGATTAGCTTCTATCATGGCATCTCCTGCAACTTCATCCATCAGTGTGGCCTCACAAAGTCAAACAAATAAGGAGCTGGAGGCCTTGCCATTAGTAGACAAGGATAGTCTCATTGGGGACTTTGAAGGAAACAGGGACTTCTTGCAGACCTTCAGTAGACTGAGGGAAGACTATAAGGACGGGCATGGTACACATGGGATCTGGGAATCAAACCTGCCCTATTACTGTCTCCCAGCTGTGAATGTTTTCCCCGAAATCATTCACCTCTGTGCTGAACACTATGATGCCCAGCACAGAGCTGTCAGCACCCCATCAGGGAGGATCCTCTTTTACATCAATGCTGAGTCCATAAAAAAGATGTTACACTTTGATCAGACAGAGTTGCTGATCCCATTCTCCATGAATCATTTGATGGACGCTGGTGACAAGT
>APFE030002091.1:0-21357 GCA_000404065.3 Pinus taeda
TGTAGATCTAACTTTGCAATGGATTTTGGACTTCCTAGGAAGGAGGTGAATCCTAGTATTACTTTTAGGGTGGATGTGTGAGCCTCTGGATTCCCTTATTGTGGATGCAAAGCATCATATACTTTTATTTGCTAGTTGAGCAAATGTGCATATGTATATATGTGTATATGATTGTCAATATAATATCGATCTAGTTTATAAAGCTCCATAGATAGTATGGTTATTTGTTGGTTGAAGCAGATGTGTATATGTGTATATGTGATTATTGTAAATACCATAATTAGCTATGTTATAAAGCTCCACTATGCGATATGTTGTCATGATATTTTATTTTAACAGAACTTCATTGTAAATACAGCAACGAGCTATGTTGTAAAGCTCCATTGGTAGTATGTTTTGTTTTTAGTGGTCTTGTTGGTTATAAGTGTCATTGAACACCAAGGATAGTTTTCCCCCAAGGGGGAGGGTTCTGTAACATCCTCGATGAAAATTCCATGTAAAATATATATATGGTCACCGTGATGGGACATATATTCCAAGCTGAATGGTGGGGGAAACATCCTCGTGGGTGTTGATTCAATTTATTATGGCTAAGGAAATTGGCAAAGGCAATGGAAAAGGTTTTGGAAAGGCATGACACATTAATTGGAATTTTATTTATGAAAATAATGGAAATTAGCAGAAAAGGAAGGTGAAAGGTCACGGGTTGGATGTGAGGAGGAAATTGAAGGAAAATAATGGAAATTGAAGAAAATAGAGGACTCATTAATAAAAAGGCTTATGAGGATCAGTGGGAAAGACTTGGTTAGTTCAATTTTGGAGCTCTCTCATTATTCTCTCTCTCTCTGATACTCTTGGATACTTAGAGTTTTCTTGGAGCACTCTTAGAGGGGTGGCATACTTGGATTCTTGGATCAAGAAGGCAGAGGGAGAGTAGGAAAGTGCAAGAGGGCATTGGGATCAACAACTACAACGGGATTTTCTTGTAGATACCAAGTTGCATGTATGTTTTCCTCATTATTTTTGGCATGCATGGCACATGCATGTGGTTTCTTGCTTATGATCTATCATTGGCATGGAGGATTGTCGGGATTGACATTGGATTTCCTAACCTTTCCATTTCTGAGATAGCCATGGTGATTGTGGTTTACTTGCATTGTTTGTTTTTGATTGGTTCTCATGTTCCTTAAATTTGGTTGAGTTACTAGTACTGGAGCCTTGGTTGGAAAAACGCTCTAGAGCCCTATATCAGCTTGGGTTGAGTTACTAGTTCTGGAGCCTTGGTTGGAAAAACACCCTAGATCCCTTGATGGGTTGGATTACTAGTACTAGAGATTTGGTTTGACAAACGCTCTGGAGCCCGATAAAAGATGTGGGTTGAGTTGTTAGTCCTAGAGCCTTGGTTCGACAAACACTTTGGAGCCCTGGAAGGTTGGGATAGAGGTCAATATGATGTTGTGTTTTGTGATGTACGACCGTGAGGTGGAATCATTGTTTAATGGGTTGAGGTGGATGGCCTCTATAAGCCTTGGATGAGTTATGATTGATGTGTTCTATGAGATCCCACATTCACGCTTGGAATATGGCACGATGGTGAATGGATGAAGAGAGATTTGGCTCAACCATTCTATGGTTGGGTGGAGTATGGAAGTCCCATCTTGGGTTTGGATTTTGCATAAGTAATGAAAGGTTATTTATTCTTGTATATATGAGCATTATGATGGATTATATGTGGTTTATATGGCTACGATTTCTTTGTTATTTATGTACCTACCATGCTGGTTATGTAAGTATTTTATGACAACAATTATGTATGGCTCTCATGATGTTATTACTTGTTATTGAGTGATCAATGTATCTATGACCTAATGGATTAAATGTAAGCTAATGTGATAAGGAGACAATGGTCCATAGAAAATCTCATAGAAGTATGAGACCCCTGTGCTCAGACCTGTTATTTACACCTGTAGGTTGCATATTTACTAAGTGTTTGACAAAAATTCTGTCATGGTTAGGATTGGTTAGGTCAAGCCCTTAATCAAGTTTTGTGTTGGAGGATTTTCTTTGGTGTCATTTATTGCCTTGGAAATTCTCATCAAGTTCTGGGCATTAGTTTGGAGACTAGCCATGAAAAAGTGGCTTAAATCTTGTAGTCAGAACTGGCTGATATAGGCTATAGTTTCTCCCTTGCAGGAACCGTGGGAGTGACTATATGTTTACATTCACATGCATGCCTTGTCATGGGAGAGAATCTGGGTTTAATTCATGTAAATGCTAGGTTAACTCAAGGGTTGGGCACTTGAAGTGGTGGATTAGCTCCTAGGGGTCCTAAAGCACTAGAGGGAGGTTTGTGTGTTGTGTTTCCGTCAATTCCATTTCCTTAAGGTTACCTAGGAGGTTGAATCATATCATAGTAGCCTCTCATCACATGTTTACCTTAGCTAGCCAGTTGCTTGGGTAGATGTGGGAGGAGGGTGTTACAAAAGGCTTGGAGGGGGGCATAGGAAAATAAATCATAGGTGATCATATTGGCCAGGGGGTAGTTTATGGTCCTATTTAAAAAACACAAAGCACTTGAATGGGTTATTGAGCGAAATTGGTGCTTCATGATTTCACCAATTTTTTTCAAGAAATGGACTTCTTTATTCAATGCACAAAGAGAAAAACTTGAGGAGATACCAATCTGGGTCTGGCCACTAGCCTTGCCTCCTTAACTCTGGACGGAAGATGTTTTTAATGAGATTCAGAAAAAACTGGGGATATTTCTTGAAGAAGACATGTCTTTCAGGGAGACCAAGAGTAGAATTTTGGCTCGAACCTTAGTGAAGCTAGACCTAAGGGAGGGGCTGACAGAAAAAATCAAATTGCACCTACAGGGGTAATCACACACTTAGATAAATTATTATGATGAATTTCACTTTTGATGCCATCGATGTCACAAACATGGCCATTTGGTGTGAGACTGCCCCTTGAGTTTTGGTAGAAGAAGAAGACAAAGGGGAGTCCCAAGAGATGAAGAACCAAAAAATGTAGAGGATGAGCAAATCAAAATCAGGAAGCAAGGGAGTAGCGAGATCCTGAGCACGACTCGATGGAGGTTGAAGAAGCGCAACACCAGATAATTGGATGCTAAGATGAATAGGGGAATGGCCAGAGACTAGAAGCTAAAAGATATATCGAAGTCATTGGTCCTCCTTCCCAGCCTGCAGGTGCTACTTTACGTCCCTCATCCTCTTTATCCTATAATTTTCACTCTTTACTTGATGTCTTACGAAGGCCTCGTCCCTCTAGGTTGTTGTTTTTAGATTTTACTCCTATCTCAAGTTTATCATTTGGTATGGACAATATCATTACAATTATCCCTAATATTAACATCTATGTGTCTTCCCCAATTGATCTCGAGTCGACATCCTCCCCTCTTTATTTTCTTTGGCCTCCCACTACAACTTGTTTCCATTAGACAAGAAGGAAATTTCCATAGCCTCCATAGGAGGTCTAGGTGGAATTGAAGAGCCTCCAAAATTTCGGAAGACTAGAAGTAGGAAATATAATATATCTAAGGCCCAAATTAAATCAAAACTAGATATAGTGGATGGGAAACAACTCTCTCTAAAAGGGGTGCTCAGAGCAGTGAATCCCTTGACATGAGTGACAAATGATTTTATTATCATTCAATTATCAAGGGCTTTCTAGCACCCAAAAGAAGCTAGCTCTTAAAGAAATTTTCAAGAATACGTGCTTGATGTACATATGAAACAAGAAGCCTTGGGTAATGAAGAATTTGTGTCAGCATTTCTTAGTAAAATAATGTCGAAGTGGTCTTTTGTGACCTCTGATGTGAAGGGAAGATCACGGGGTTTAGCTATGGAATTTAAACACAACAACCTCATGCTTATAAATTCTTGGTGTTTGGGCCTGGATCTAGGCACTAAGGTCTATTCCTCATAACTTTGCATTGACCTTTCCTTCATTAATAGGTATGGCCCATGTCATGACCACAACCTTGCAGTGGACTCAACATGATCGTCTGGTTTTTTTCTTTGTGAATAAGTTGATGGCCTGCAAGCTTATATATATTAAATTGATAAAAAACAAACCTACTTGGAGGAACAAATGCTCAAGTTTGGGTAGAGCGGCAAAGAGGTTGGATCGTTTCATGATGAATGAAGACCCTATTAGAAAAATCTCCCTTTCTAGGAAATGGGTAGGGATGGGAGGAGAATCATACATTTTTCTATTATCTTGGAGCTGAAAGGGACCAGTAGGAAGCTTTGCATCACTTTTAAATTCAATATAGAATGGATAAAAAAATAGTCTTAATGATTTGGTAAAGGCCACTTGGATCCCTCGGACCCATGACTAAGGTCATTCCATAGCACATCAGTTTATGGAAAACATCAAAAGAATGAAATAGGCTTACTATTAACCGGGCAAAAGAAAAAAAGGATAAGGGAAGAGTCTGGATTAAAAATCATTGAAGAATCCCTAGAAAAATTGGAAGTCCATAGGGTGATGGATATGAGATAGAAGAAACAAAGGAGAGGATAAAATGACTAGAAAGTTCAAAAGGGAAGATCCTAAAAGACAAATAAGAACAATGGAGACTCAAAAGTAGAGCCATTTGGCTAGCCTCGGGGGATGGAAACTCATTTTTTTCCAAAATTATGCAAGAGGTGGAAATAACATAAACGCTATATGGGAAATGCGTAAAGAAGATGGAACCACAACTAAAACTTTTGATGAGTTACCATCACTGGGGAGAGACCACTTCAAAGCACTTTTTAGATCCCCATATCAAGAAAATATAGCAGAAGTAATTCAAGTTGTCAAACTATTCCCTAGATATGTGGAGGAGAAAGAAAATAATATGCTTTTGGATCCAATCACAAAAGTAGAAGTAAGAGTTATTAAATCAATGAAAAAAGAAAAGAGCCTAGGTCCAGATGGCTAGACGATTGAATTTTTCCAACACTTTTTCGAGCTTATAGGGGACAAGCTTACCTGGGTGGTGGAGGAATCCATAATGAAAGGTCATATATATGATCCATTCAACTCTACATTCTTGGCTCTAATCCCTAAAAATGATGATACACAATCTTTTGAGGAATTTAGAATAATTTGTCTTTGCAATTTCCTCTATAAGATAATAGCCAAGATCATAAGCATTCATCTAAAATCTATTCTATCAAAAATTATTTCCAAGGAACAATTTGGCTTCCTAGATGGTATACAAATTCATGAAGCCATAACAGTTTCTTAGGAATCTATGCATGGTATCAAAAAGAGAAAAAGAAAAGGATTGATAGAAAAAATAGACTTATCAAAGGAATACAATAGAATCAACTAGATCTATTTGCACATTTTTCTTACTCATCTAGGCTTTGATATTGGTTTTATCAATTGAATTATGGGATGCATAACAAATGTGAGTTTTGCAGTCTTAATTAATGGAGCATCATCCCTTTTTTTTCACAGCTAGAGAGGACTCAGAAAGGGGTTCCCTTTGTCACCTCTACTCTTGTTATTGGTGGCTGAAAGGATGAGTCAGGTCATTCTCTCAGCTAAACATAGAGGAGATGTAAAAGGGATTGAGGTAGCCACAAATATTTTTGTAGCACACCTTCTGTTTATTGACGATATTCTCCTTTTTAGTGATGGATCCAGAGGTGATCTTAAGTAGCTGAAAGACTCCCCCAACATGTTCCTTAAAGCTACAAGCATGTGAATAAATGAACAAAAGTACTCTTTAGTTCATGAAGGGTTCACTTGGTAGAAATCAATAGACACATACTTTCCTTCCTTTTTAAGAAAAACCAATGAAGGATAGTTTTAAATACTTGGGATTCCATCTCAAGCTAGATTCATATAAAAAAAAAGATTGGATGTGGATGTTAGCCAAGATTGAAAAGAACATAAAAAACAAAGTTATAAATGGATCTTGAGGTCCAGAAGGTTGGTACTGATAAAATCAGTCCTTATAGAAATACATGTTTACAGGATTTCCCTCACCTAGATTCCCAAAGGAATTCTATCACGGATTAGGAAATTGTGTGGTCGATTTTTATGGGTTGGAGAAACGGAGGAAGCACTACTCCCTTGGGTGGCATGGGATAAGATATCTCCCCCAAAGGCATGGGGAGGATGGGGAATACGAAACCTTCATATATTTACAACAACTCTTGCAGCAAAATATGGATGGCGTTTACTCTCGTCAGATAATCTTTGGATTATTGTAGTCAAAATAAAATATCTTTACCCTCTTCCCATCGAGGAATGGGTATGCAGACTTGAAAAAAAATATCCAAATGCATTTGTCATTTGGAAAGCCATTGTGGAATATTTCAAGGTTATATAATATGGACTTGCATGGCATTTAAGGAATGGGGAGAAGGTCATAATAGGAATTGATCCTTGGGTAGGATGTAACGAAGGATATGAGCTACCAATGGAATTAACAATCTCTCTGAGAGATTAAGGAATTATATTTTCTTAATTAGGTAGTAGATTATGAGGGATCCTTGATCTGGCACCAGGGTTGGAAATCAACATAAGATCTTCACTTAAACACTCAATGGGGAGCTAATTGGTAGGAATATACCAGAGACTTGCAATGAACTCATTTTAGGATAAGGGACTAACCAGATGATCTCATATTGGTCCATGTGCCTTTAGGTCATTATATGCCAAATTATGGATACATATATCAAATGGACATGAGAGTACAGGGGGTACAGGCATGGTGGTGGAAACTATTATGGAACTGAAATGTTCTGCAAAGTCAAGACTATTTTTTTGGTGTCTCCTCATAAACAAGGTGCCAACATGGGATAAACTTCAAAAGAGGAAAAAATATGGCCCAGGATGGTGTATGCTATGAAAAAAATCAGAAGAATTGGTAAACCATTTGTTCTTAAGTTCCCCTTTCACCTCAAAAGTATGGGAGGCCTATCTGAGGCTATTGGGACTTAGACTGAACTGGAGAGGTACAAGCATTGTTGAGGCCTAGAAAAATTGGTGAAATTCAGTGCAAGATGAAAATTTGAGGAACGTTCCACCAATAATCATATGAAGTATATGGGTGGTAAGAAACAAAGGCATTTTTTGTGACATTTCTTCAACTTCCTCCCTCATTGATATTGAATGTGCTACAATTTTATCTTTACTTCAAATTTCATGAACAACGTCGTCTCCTCGAATTACAAGAGAGGAAACAAATAAACCCACAGATTCCATGGGCTTATTTTCATGGAGTGTCTGATGCACAAAAAGGGTGTGGTACGGGTCTGTTTATACACATCAATAGCCACAATAGCTTAAAAGCCTCAGTTGGCCTTGGAACTGGAACAAACTACCTTACAAAACTTCTCTCACTGAAATTATTATTATAATGAGTTCGAAAAATTGCAATTGATACAATGCAAGTTTTTCGTGATTCTTTAAATGTAATAAATTGGTTTAATGAAGTACAAATATGTCAAAATCATACTTTGCTTCCACTCATTGAAGAAATTTTAAATATTAAACAGGGTTTTGATCTCATCTTTGTTTGTCACATATAAAAGGAACGAAAAATAGAGGCAGATATTCTTTCTAATGAGGGTATGTAATAGGATATGGGAAGATGGCATATAAGAGAGACAAAAGAGGGGAGGATTCGAGATTCTAATTTGTCATCATTCAACATCTGACAATCTTTCTTTCATGTTTTCACTATACAGACAATGTTTTTTCTGTTCAGTTATCTCTGATGCAATATTATCAATTTTTATCTTTATAGACGTTAATGTTTTCTTGATACAACTATGTTTTATTTACATGCTACAATGATTAAATACTTGAACAAGACTATATTCGGGTTGTTTTCTCTAGTGTATGGAGAGACTTGGTTTTTGGTTTTCTTTGCTTATTATGAGTACCACAATTCCTTTTGGTTTTGTCATAGAGTACTCAGTTTCTTTGTTTATTTTGTGGATACACAATTACATAAATGCTTATGGAATCTATAGATGTAAATTTTTATTGTCTTAATAAAAAGTTTGATTTTTCACTGAAAAAAACCTTGTGTAACAAATGAAATTAGTGAATTATTGCCTTTACATTTAAGGAAAATGTCATAGTTGTATGTAAATGTGATTGATTCAATGATAGATTTGGGTGATAATTGAAATATAATTTGTTTTGATAATGAAATTATTGCTTCTAAAGATTTGCAGTTTTTTAAAAAATTTGTTAAATTTTATACATACATACGTACCAAATTGGAAAAATCCACACACAGAGTGAAATTTTTTTCAATTGTTATTCCCTAGACAATACTTGTCGGATATAACTTATTCCAAACTTGGAGATATATTTTGAGAGGATATTTCAATAATCTCCAACAAACCACAACCAACTCTAAAGTAAGCGTTAATTCTAACAAAAGTTCCATTACAGTGGCATATTTCCTTCTGAAAAGGATGAAACAATGGTTAAGTTTTTACCAATGTAATTGGAAGTTTCCAAAGTAAGTGGTAGATTGCAATTGAAGAAACGCATTTTCCCCTTATATATATATATAATATATATATATATATAATATCTATATATATATATATATATATATAATATAAATATATATAAAAAAAAAAATATAATATATATATATTATTATATAATATAATATATATATATTATATATATACTTAATTATATATATATAATATATAATATAATAATATAATTAATCTACACCACAACATATCTAGAAATTGTATAGCTACATAGTAGAAGACACAATGTCAATAAAATGGACTTATGGCTTCAACACCGTTGGGGTTCATTGGTATATTTAAAATAGGTAGGAGCAAAATTTTAATGCTATATAGCACTTTTTGAGATACTCGGAAATAAGTTTGTATTCAAGATTGCCTTCCAAAAATAATTGTGGATTACTTTAGTATAGTAGGTAGAGCATTAGGGGACTTTTGAGGTCTAAAATGGGCCTCCTAAGGAAATTATAAAATAATAGTGGAAATAATAAAATAATATCATATTACATCATCAAATTTTTGAGGGAAAAATACAAAATTATTTTTTCAACTCGTATTTTCAACTTATCTCCCAATGGGTTTACTCAAACTTCAAGCGGAAACATTCATTGGATGCAGAATTTGATTCCTCATCCAAGGAGTACCCATGTTGAATAATTTAGATAGACCTTGCTACACGAAAAATGATAAATACATGAAAAACATTATTGCAATCATGTTTTTTCATGTATTTCTCATTTTTCGTGTAGTAGGGTCCATCAAAACTATGCAAAATGGGTACTCCTTGGATGAGGAATTAAATTTTGCATCCAACGAGTACTCCCACTTGAAATTTGAGTAAAACTTTAGGGAGATAAGTTTAAAATACGAGTTGAAAAAATAGTTTTATTATTTTTTAATCTTTTTACCTTTTTACTCCAAAAATAGTGAATCATCCCCGATGGTTGACATCATCATCTTGAATCCTATTAGTTCTTATAAAGTTAATTTTGGTTGTACATTTTTCTTAGGAGGCCCATTTTAGACCTCAAAATTCCCCTAATGACAGAGAAACCCTTGTGATTCATAGCTTAGACACAAAGGAAGACATGAAATTTGACACTAGAATCTGAAAGTTATGAAGTGCATAGAAACACATATTTATAGTCTAAAATTATTTTCAGAATTGTTTGTCTAGGATGAGAATAAACCTCAAACCAAAAATAGGCCACCCTAGGATATACCTTTTTCTTCCTCAAGTGTCTGTCATATCTTATCTCATCTCTAGTTCTATCGACAAAGTAGGGTGCTCATTTGAAATTGGGCATTACATCATCAACAATAACAATTCATCTATTTCCACACTGCAATATGTATGTCAAAGTAGCTCAATCACACACCCCACCCCCCCACTTGGAGAGTAAGTATATCCATTGTTTCCACATTTGGTTGAGGATGCTCCACCTTTAGATGTTCCAAAGTATACCATTTAGCTTAATATGATTATTTCTTGGCTTCAACTACTTAGCATAACAAAATATATGTTGTTTGGATGAGCTTGCCTGTGTGGCTATAAGTTCATTTGAGGTTAATGGTATCTCACTTTGCATCCAAATTGAGCAATTGTTGTGGAGAGGTATAAAGCTTGAGCTGTTCATCATTAAAAATTGGATGTATACTAGGGTATGAAGGAATTTCCAATAAAAAATTATTGTCTTTAGGTTTTTAACTGCCTTGAAGATAATACATCGAGCATACTCAGGTGTTCTTAATTCCTATTGTAGGCTAGTGAAAATCTCTTTTCTTCCAATAAAAATAACTCGATTCAATTAAATCCAAGATGAAAATACTAGTGAATTGTGGTTAACTAAATTATATTATAAATCCCCAAGAACCCAATAAATTTGAATTTTTTTCTTGTTGAATGTAGAAATTGGTGAATTTTATGTGGGGTCTTATGTAAATATACAAATGAAAAAGAAGGTAGCAAAGGCATTGTCATTGATAATGGGAGTTGGTTAGTTATAACAAAATTGCTCTGAGGATAAAAAATAACAATGGCGCTCCACCTTTTCATCACATTTTTTGAAATATATTTTCATGAATAGGATTTACTAACCTAAATTTCTCGAACCATTCCATCACTTACCAGTCAACTACCAAGTTTTCCAAAATCCCATGTAAATCAATTGCAAAGTAATGACATTTTTTTTTCAACACTTGCATGAATTTCAAATCCTCCATTACACTAGATAGAGGAATATCCTTATCCCAAGTTGTATATAAGCATAAATATAAATAACTACATCATCCAATAGAAACCCCATAGTTGCTACCACAAATTCCACATTTCACTTCAAATTTTCTTTTGTTAATTTCAAAACCCGTGGAAATAATACAAATATTTTCCTTGTATACAAACCCTATACTGCTTAAACAATATATGGTTTATTTCCCTACTGCCAAAATCCCACACAAATTAATTACAAACATCTTTGAACACTTATTAATCCAAAAATTGTCAACTTACATACAGTGACTCCGTAACATTTTCATCTAAAATCATTAGAAAGCAAGGTTAGGTGGCCACTAGGTTTGATAATGCTTGAACCCCAACATCCAATGTTTGCAAAAGTGAAATGGTAGATTTAAGCTTATCCTCTAGCATTAAATAGTTTTTCATCGGTAAAGTAGTTTGCAAATATCTTCTTCCTTCATAAAAGTCTCGAAGAGAGTGAGCTTCGACTTTATATTTCTTTTGACATTACAAAAAAATAAGTTAGAATTCCCTACAACCACCCTTTAAGTCCAGGAAAGGGTTGTCAAGCCACAACAATTCGACAACTCCAAAACCTCTTCCAAATTTATAATCTATTTTGCACAAAGCAATTCATTGTTATGTCTATAGGATTTTGCAATTCCTTTGTGTTTTAAACCACATTTGTTGAAATAAATTATGTGGCAACCTTTGTGTATTGAGTTGTTGATGAGGCTACTATTTGAATGTGGAAATTGGTGAATGTTATGTGGGATTTTTTTCAAAATACAATTGAAAGAGAAGGAAGCTAAGGCATCTTCGTTGATAATGGGAGTTCGTTAGTTATAAAAAAAAATTCTTTCAGTATAGAAATAACAATATTGACACTCCGATAATGATGTAGCATTATGCGGTGGTTAGAAACGAAAGGGGGAGCGGACGAGACGAGAGGCGATCAGGGGCGGTAGGCAGAAACTAGGGTTTCCGCAGCTACCTGCTACGACAGGCTTGAACAACGGGAACCAGATCTGACGGAGGCAGAACGCAGGCTGGTGCCAATCACTGGAGCTGAGCGTCATCATGACTACCGCTCAGGGGGTTGGAGAGGCGACTTCTCCAAGAAATAATAGACAGAAAGGGCCCATTGGCAGTTTGGGAGAGGAGGCGGCATATACGGAAGGAAATGCAGAGGACAACTAGCTGAAGAAGAATGAACAAGCACAACAAGACAAGCCACAAGTCAGTTCATCCACATGCAAGCTGGTAGCTACCCACAGGCCAGAGGTGGAGCTACCTGGGCATCGTATCATTGCAAGAATAAAATATATAAGAGACCATGCTCTCATAGGCAAGTTCATTGGCTTTTGGCCCAATGAGAAAGCCTTGCGAACCTGGATCGATGTCAAATGGCGGCCAAAGGGACGAATAACCCTACTTCTAGGGCCGGAAGGGTTCTTTACAGCTATCTTCAATTGCTTGGAAGACCGAAACAGGGTCTTTGATGGGGGACCTTACTTCTTTAATTCGGCTGGGCTTTTTCTGAGAGAATGGGTAGCTCGCTTCAACCCAGATAAGGAAGATCTGAGCTGGGCGCTGGTTTGGATCAGATTGTATTCGCTACCATGGAAATACTAGGAGGAGGACTCCCTAAAAGCCATTGGCGCAGTCCTAGGAGAATTTTTCAAGGTTGTAGAAGAAACAAAGACATTAAGGCATACCTCTCATGCTTCCTACGCCAGGATTTGCATTTATATGGATCTGAAACAGCCTTTACCTGATACGGTACGTCTTTTTCATGAAGATCAAGATTGGATTCAATTAATTGATTACGAGCATGTACCCTTTAGGTGTAGGAAATGTCATGCATTAGGACATCTATTCAGGGATTGTCCTCTGAACATTAAACCCACAGTCCCAGTCAACCAGGAACAACAGTTTGTTGATGGATTCACCAAGTTCACAAATCGAAGAAGAGGAAGCAGGAAATCTACTGGACCTCCCAAGACAACAACAAAAGAACCCACAAAACCCTCCACAAGCAACAGTTTTGCAGTCCTCAGTCAGGATGATTCGCAAAACCTGCTAAGTTCCAAGCCCAACGAAGGAAATGCTAAGCAGGTTTCGGCAACAGGCAAACAACTGAAAGCAGGGGAAAAGGAGACAGTACAAGGAGGAGACAGGAACGAATCTGCACCCGAAATATGGAGCACACCGGATATGGAAATAGACAATACCAATCTTAATGTGAGCAAAGAGAAAGAGGCAGATGACAGCTACCAAGTACCACACTTCATGGACGAAGACACAGAACCAATAGATATTGGTGAACTAGACATCTTAGGTCTGGAACAGGCTTGCAAAATAGGTAACTTCGATAAAATACCTGACCAACAAGTGGATAATCTAGTAGAAGTTCTCAATAGAGCTCAAAGAAAATATTCATTAGGGGTTCAAATTGGCAGCCAATGGGATGGGAAGTTCATTTCCAAAGATAGCAAAAAGCGAGGAAGGAAAACCACTTTAGAAAGAACCATCAAGATTGGAGAGGTTTTGGTTGAGTCGGGCAGATATGCCAAACTAACCAAGTATTTTAATACTGATCCTAAACCCTCTCAATGAAGTTAATATCATGGAATATTCGAGGGCTTAACTGCCCCAGAAAAGGAAAACTTCTCAAAAATATGCTAATGGAGGAGAAGCAAGCAATTCTTTTTTTGCAGGAGACCAAATGTAATTTGATTTTTTTGGAAAAAATAGCAGCCAAAGCATGGCTAGGAGGTCTAGTCTCGGCTGTAGATGCTCAGGGAGCTTCAGGGGGACTCACTATGCTCTAGGACGCAAGAAAGATCCAACTAGAGAACATACATGCAAACAAACACTTCATTCAAGCAACCTTCCATCTTCTTGGGACAAATATTTATGGCCATCTAACAAATGTTTACTTCCCGCAAGAAACACAACTCAAGGCTGAGATCCTAGAGGTGTTAAGGCAGTTAAATGCAGATAGGACTTATCCGCTATGGGTATCTGGAGGAGATTTCAATATGATCGTGACCATGGAGGAAAAGAAAGGAGGACGATGTAGAGTAAACAGGGATGGATCAGTATTGAAAGACTTTATTCACAATAAATCGCTCATAGACCTACCGACTACAAATGGCCTCTACACCTAGAGCAATAAGAGAGCAGATCCACAACAAGTAGCCTCACGCCTGGATCACTTCTTAATCTCAGACAACGCGGTTCACATAGGAGGTGAATTTACTGCTTCCATCCTTCCTTACTCGGGTTCAGATCATTGGCCCATTGCCCTGCATTAGAACAGACCAGGTAACAATACGCGACGTCCCTTTAGATTTGAAGCATTCTGGCTAAATCATTCGGATTTCCATGAATTCATCAGAAGCACATGGCAAAACTTCAACCCAATTGAAGATTCAAAAATGTCTAGGTTCCAAAAGAAGCTGAAATATCTAAAAGGGGAAATAAAACACTGGAACAAATCCACGTTCGGTAATATCTTTAAAGCAAAGGAACTTCTCAACCAAGAAATGAAAACGATTCAGCAAAAAATGATTTCTGAGGGAAGGAAGGAAGAGCTGACTCAGAAGGAGCAAGACACGGAGCAAAAACTCCTAGAACGAGACCTACAGGAGGAAATACTATGGAGGCAAAAGTCAAGAGTCTGATGGCTGAAGGAAGGGGAGAGAAATACAAATTTTTTGCATAGAACCACAGTCCAAAGAAGAATGAGCAACCAAATCTCTTATGTCATGGATGAACAGGGCACCAGGATTGATACTCATGAAGGAATAGAAACGGAATTCTTCAACTACTTCAAGAAAATGAACCAAGAATCCAATATCAATAGGAAGGAGGCGATCGACAAAATAACTAGACATATTCCTAGATTAATCACTGAGGACCACAACACTCTTCTCCTCAAACCGATAAGAATTCAAGAGGTTGAAACAACGGTGAACCTACTAAAAGCAGGAAAAGCACCTGGACCAGATGGATTCACTGCAAAATTTTTCCAACACTTTTGGGAAATGATCAAATGGGAAGTTTGGCAGATAGTGGAAGAATCAAGAACTCTAAGATGGATGTACCTGGGTATGAATGCAACATTTATAGCACTGATCCCCAAGGCAGAGGATTCACCTTCACCAGACAAATACAGGCCTATAGCTTTATGTAACATAATATACAAAATTTTCTCCAAGGTTATTGCTCTACGACTGAAGCCCTTGCTGTCCCTTATCATCTCTCCGGAACAATCAAGCTACGTAGAGGGAAGACAGATTATGGATGGGATAATCTTAACCCATGAAATAATACATTCTCTCAAGCAAGGAAAAAAATCAGGTATGTTACTCAAAATAGATTTATCCAAAGCTTTTGATAGTATAAGCTGGGAATACATGCAAACAATCCTTAAAGTTTTGGTTTTTCTCCTTCATGGGTCAGATGGGTTAGTAGTCTAATTTCCTCCTCATTCTTCTCAATTCTCATCAATGGCATCCCCTCCTCTACCTTCCATCCATCCCGAGGAATAAGACAAGGAGATCCTCTTTCGCCGTTCCTGTTCGTCATCATGGCTGAAGGACTAGGACGCAGCATTAACGCAGCCATCCTCTCCCGCAAAATTAAAGGTATTTCTCTCCACCAAGCTCCTGCTATCTCTCATCAACAATTCATATATGACAATATGTTATTCGGCCATCCCTTAGTGCAAGAAGCCCGATCTTTTAATGCTCTACTCAATGACTTCTCTCTAGCCTCTAGCGCCCTCATAAACAGAGTCAAATCCCAGCTCTTCTTTTTTAACATGCCTCCCATGACCCAAAGAGCCATAGCGCGAATACTAGGATTCTCCATAGCGACCCTGCCTTCCAAATATCTTGGGGCTCCTTTAATCGCGTCTGCACTCAAGCATGCCTCTTGGACCGACCTGTTAGAAAAAATGGAAGCAAGACTCTTCCTCTGGACCCATAGAGCCCTCAACATGGCTAGCATAATTGTACTAATCAAAGCAGTTCTTCAGTCCATGCCACTATATTTATTCACCATCATGGCAGCGCCAAAATGGGTTCTCAAATCTATTAAACAGCTGCAGCGCAATTTCCTTTGGGGAAGCTCAGGACCTAATCGAAAATGGGCCTTGGTTAAGTGGGAGAAGGCCAGTCTCCCTAAACATGTAGGAGGAATTGGTCTAAGAGATCTAGAACACAGCAACATAATAATGGGAGCAAAAACATGGTGGAAATGGCTAACCAATCCAGGCACACCTTGGACCATCCTATGGACATCGAAATATGCCAGAAATCTACCCTTGGAGGAGCGTCTCAGAATGTTAGAAGTTAGCAAAGGATCTGTAATATGGAACTCAACCATCAAACACAAAGAGATAATTCAACGACACAGTTTTTGGGAGGTGCGAGATGGATGTACAGCCAGGTTCTAGGGAGATGGCAGGCAGGGATGTGCTCAGATGGGGATATGAAGAAAAGGGCACCTTCACAACCAAAGAGGCTTACCAAATCATTATAAAAGATTGAGCAACTAAAGACAAATTATGGGACAAAATATGGAGCCCGCCCATCTGGCCGAAGGTCTCTACATTTCTATGGCTCCTGGCACATAATAAAATTTTCACATGGGACAATCTAAGAAAAAGGAACTTTGAGGGTCCATCAATCTGCCTCAATTGCAAACAGGAAGAGGAGTCGGCTCTGCACCTAATGCAAACCTACCCGTTAGGAAGACAACTTTGGGAAAAGGTAACATTTCACTATAGGAAGGAAGGACGAGTGACGGGGACCTAAAAAGCACTCTCTGCAACTGGGCCCAACAACCATATCAGAGCAACATTCTAAACATGCTCTGGCAAATCATACCAGGACTATTGCTGTGGAATATATGGAAGGAAAGAAACCGACGAATATTTAAAAACCAAGCAATGACAAAGGAGCAGGTATGGAAAATGATGCATAAAAACATTCAAGAAACTCTGTCTATCAAAAGTTGGTCACAGGAGGATTTCCCTTCCACTACACAGGAACGAGCCATATGGGGAAACTGGAAGATCCAATTACAAAGTATGAATTCACCCAAAGAAAATTCTTCCAAGATTCAGGAATCCACTACCTGCTGGACCCCTCCACCCATCAATGTTTTCCAACTCAATTTCGATGGGGCATCGAAAGGGAATCCTAGAAGCATAGGCTATGGTGGAGTAATAAGAAATCATTAGGCTAACTCTCTCATCACCTTCTTTGGCTCAATCGGCTGGAACACTAAGAATGCTGCAGAACTAGAAGGACTATGGCGACGGCTCAACACTGCACAGGAACATCAGCTCATAGCCCTTATAGTGGAAGGAGACTCTCAAATAATCATCAATATAGCCACAAAACTACAACAGGGATCAACAGTTCACAAGGTAAGCAGTAGTTGGAGAATGGCTACCAGGCTTGAGCGACTCAAACAATGGCTTGGCAATAATCCGGCCATATCCTTCGAGCATATTAGACGAGAGGGAAACAAACTGGCAGACTTCCTGGCTAATTTAGGAGTGGACAGGGGAAAGGAATTCTTTGAAGGGCCTCTAAAAAGCATAGCTTCGGAGACAAAATTTTCCACCTTTCAATCCTTATCAGCAAGAGATATGCAAGCAGGGGAAGAATCCCACCCGGATGCGGGTGATTTCAATGCATATTAATGGGATATGAGATGAGGCCACGCGCAGGCAGCTGTTGGCAGGTGGCGGAGGCTGAACATTAGGCTTATATCCAAGCCGAGGTGACGGGCATTCAAGGCGATTTAATGCAGCTACACTTCCCAGGTATGCAGACGAAGGACGAAGGCGGGATAAGCCAGAGAATTATGGAGAATGTTCTGGTGTTTTCAGGAAGAGCAGAGGTGAGCAGTCCTGCAGAGGAAGATGCAGTTGGTGGTTGGCATATGATCGAGCTTGATAGCCGAGGCGATTCATGGTGGTTTGGCCTGCAAAGGAAGCTGCAGCGCCCTTAGGAGAAGCCACCCTGGCCTAGCTCTTGCGTCCTGAAGGTAAGCGCAACGCACTCCCTCTCTGTTTCCATAATTGCAAGTTGTAGTCTTACACCCGATAGCAGCCCCTCCTGGGATGGTAAACCTGCTGCAGCAGCTTGGGTGCGAAATGGGTCTCCTACTGAGTTATACGAGCACGATTTGGGGAGGAATTTGGTAGTGGGTGGGCTCAGAACAGGGGTCTTCTTTCCCTCTGGCGAGAACACTGCAAATTCTAAGTCATTACGCCTTCCTTCTCTGTCGGTGAGTTGGAATAGCAGGCCGCACACAGTGAATATGGCTCCCCGACTCAGAGAAACTCCAAGAAGGGGACGAAATGCGGGTCTGAGGGGAGGGACAGGAGGCAGAGGTAGGTCGCCTCCTCAACGTATTTCTCCGATAGCTGTAGCTTACCCTTCCTCCCAAGTTTCTGAAGAGTTTGACTCTTCGGTTAATAACTCAGTACAGACGGCTAAATTCTGCTTTAAAAGCAGGCTAAACAAACCACTAGTTACGACTATGGTTACGGTCATATTTTCAGAAGAAGAGGAAGAGCAAGTTAGCCCTGAGAATTCAGAGAAGGAACACTCCCCCACCCCTCTGGACGACTCGTCGCAGGAGGAGGATCTCATCAGTGCTCAGTCTGCTTCAAAGGACCAACCTCCCTCTCCCAAGGTCAATTTGATTCAGCGTTAGCTGGAGGAACATAGCATTAGCCATCCTGCTGAGGGGATGGAAGGGGAGGCTCAAGGAACGGCTGGACCTCAGCACATCTTGGCTCAGTTAGATAAGGCGAAGAAATGGCTAGATAACACCTATCCCAATCTTTTGCAGCTCAGGCTCCCCTAGGAGTCAAGCCAACGGATGTAGAAGACGGTTTGATGGTGACGTGGGAACGTGTTTCGGACGAGGAGAAGGATCATGGCCCTGATGAACCCGGGTAAATGGCTACACAACGCTTGAAGCTTCCAGGCAAGCACTCTGAATTTTGGTTTCCAGTTTGTTTTTTGAATTCACACCACGACGTTATGCAAGGCGACATCTATTTAGCGGTCTAGGCTAGAAGTTTTGGGATGTTTGGCTAATAGCCCAGTTTTCATTATGCTATTTCTCTGTAATCTGGTTGTTAACTCTTTTATAATTCTTCTCTAGACTCACAAGATAGGTATACGGGCTGTAAGAGCAGAAGACAATATCAGTTCAGAAATGTTCTCTTGACAGAGAGAGATTCAATGCTCTCCCAGAGGTTAACTCCTCTTTGTACATATCTTTTTTCTTTTTAATATTAATAGAATAGACTTTACCCAAAAAAAAAAAAAAAAAAAAACAAACAAACAAACAATATTGACACTCCCCCCTGTCATCATATTTTTCAAAATCTATTTTCATGAGTAGAATTTCTTAACCTAAAGTTCTCAAACCATTCCATCCCTTCCCAGATAGCTAGCAAGTTGTCTAAATGATCCATGTCCAGGTGTGATGAAGGACCCTTACAAGACCTTTTACTTTCGTGATGTGTTAAATTGCATTTTTAAAAGAACATGAGTGAATACATGTGCATGTTGTAAATAAGAGGAACATGTCATCATCAGGACACATGAAAAACATAAGACATTGATAACGAAGTTTTTCCAGGAGGGACTACATCTTTGGGCCCTGGTGTCAAGATGGTGTAGGCTGCTACATTAAGTGCTGTCAATAATGATGATTTACACAAGAGATGATGTCATGATCATACAAGGAAAATTCCCTCACGCAGGAGTGGCTCTAAGAGATGTCCCACTAGAGGAACTCTCAGCCAAAAGACTCCTATTAGTTTGACACAAAAACATGCATGATGAACATCCCGCCAACATGGCATAAAAGGGATCTCAAAAACATGCATGATGACAACAAGAGTATCCCAGCAACATACAACAAGGGATCTCAAAAAACATAACATGATGAATCATGACAGTAAGTACCTGTTGTGGCCACCAACAACCCCCCTCTTTGTTTGATATTAGCAATAACACCAAGCAAATGGGGACCCTTAATAGAAAATCCAAATAAACATTTGATAATTTGTTTTTATTTAACTCCTTAAAACTTTATCGCAACAAAAGAATGAAATGTTTTTCTTATGAGCATAGTAAACTACGAAGAAGCGACGCGAAATTCATCGCATCGCATTCATTATGAAGCGCTCTTAAATGAAAAAACTTAAGAAATATCCGACGGTAGATATGCGACGTCGCATATCGCAACATCGCATAAGTAGCACACAATGACTGAACGACTAAATCTGCGATGCTGCGATCTGCGATGAATGCGATCTGCGGTAAATATGATTTGCGAAAATTCGCGATCATGATTTTCTGCGATGACACATCTTGACGATGCGATCTGCGATGCTGCGATGCGAGTCGCAGAAATCGCCCATCGCAAATTTTCCTTGACGCAGTATTCAATGAAAAGCTGTCTGTTAACCAAAATTGGACGCGCGCCTTAAAAGAAATTAATAATTGTACGCCAAAATATTCAGGAAGGTCAGTCTCGTGTTTTTTGAAGAGTCAGTTCGCTATAGATATCATGATTATGCATTGATAAGAGCCTAAAGCTTTCATGTCAATCTTTATTACCATTACTCTTTTCCTCTGCATAAACTGTAAGACAAGAAATAACATGAAGCAATGTGCAGGAGACATCTAAGGAAAGGGGAAAGCGTCAATGCTCGAAGAACAGAGAAGAAATCCCTTCAGAGACGGATGCTGCATGCAACAGGACCACAGATTCTAGAGTATCACTCAACATATGCTGATGTCAATAGGCCACCTAAGGCTTAGAGTCAAAGACGCACAAAAGCAACATGTTTACAAAAAACCCTGAAGCTTACGCACAAGAAAAGCCCGGAATGAAGAACGTAGGCAGTTTTCAATGCAGAAAATTATTCAGAGACTTAAGTCTCTAACTTCTTCAGTCATCTACAAGGCCGGAAAACCAAAATAGCAAAAGTAGAATCAGTTTCAGAGAAATTTGGGTCATTACCAATTATACACACAGTGAATACACCCAACAAGAGGAAGATTCTCGAAAATATCTTCTAGTTTACCAGAAAGTGGTGCTAGTGCTTGTTATTTCTATTTTCATAGCTCAAACGAAAACGGAAGGCAACCAGCCGACTCTTCCCATGGCGAATGTTGCGTGCTTGGAGCACTAAGGAGCAAATATAGAAATAGTTTAGAATTAGATTCAATTTTTAGAAATAGTTTTGCGTTATCAGAAGGGCAATCATTTAAAACCGTATCCTAAATTAATGTAATTAAGTTAATTAGTTAGCAGTATTTAAACCCTTCTCATGCATTTAGAGAGGGGTCCAGAGGTTTATCAAAAACTTGTCCTCGTAACATGCACTTCGGCACCCTCAGAGGAGGTTTTGATGAATGGATGGATCGAGATTTATTAATATTTGCATTTGATGTCTGCTACTGATGTTGCACTTTTGTACTCTTAGTAGATGTTAGAACAAGTAGAGATAAATCGTTTTTGCTTGAAGTTTGT
>APFE030002091.1:21377-35002 GCA_000404065.3 Pinus taeda
AAAGCAGCGTGACTTCGCAGTACAATCCTGCTCATCCCCTGACCAGATTAAAGAGCAAAAAATTTGACATCCAGCCAACTGAATTCCCTCTCCCCACCAGGAAAAGAGCAAGGAAAACATTACAGTAGTCTGACAGTGAGACTCTTTCATCTACGTCATCCATTTCAACTCCCTCACCGCGAAGTCAGCCACCCACATCGTCATTCCAAACCACTCATCCACCTTCCATAACCCGTCTTCTTCAATCATCTAAGATAATAACATCTTCATCTTCCCAGCCTCAGAGATCACCCTCTGCACTTTCAATTACTAGCAGCTCAACAATGGCCCAGTCTCCATGGAACAACCTTGGAGTAGTTTTAATGCCTCCACCCCTGAGCCAAATACCGACCCATCCTGAGAAATGGCTACCCAAATTCAACCCAGAAGCAGGCATGCTAGCTGAAGAGCACATTAACAATTTCATGCTTTCTGTCAATCTCAATGGAGTCACCAACGAGGACGTTGTTGTCTGGCTTTTTCCTTATACAATGTAAGGAACAACCAGGTCATGGTACTTTTCATTACCCTCCGGGTCTATCACAAGTTGCGACATATTTCAAAATCAATTCCTCACCAAATTTGGTGATGACAGATCAACGACAATGTTAATCAGTGACTTATCCAATCTTAAAGCCGAGGCTAGAGAACCCATCAAAGATTTCAATTTATGGTTCAATAAAATCCTCAACAAAATCCCCACTGCTTCCCAACCTAGCGAAGAAGTACGATGTGAATGGTATATTACTTAGCAGTCTTCGTTGATAGGGAAAATAAAACAACTTTAGTTGAAAACCTGACAGAGGCAATAACAGTAGAGAAACGCGTAATAGCCCTTGAAAAGAGATCTGCGATAGAGGAACACAAATCTAAAAAGGAGGACCCCAAGAAGAAACAGACGAAAGATCCTTTCGATTTGGAAGGGTT
This sequence comes from Pinus taeda, assembly GCA_000404065.3. Taxonomy (NCBI): domain Eukaryota; kingdom Viridiplantae; phylum Streptophyta; class Pinopsida; order Pinales; family Pinaceae; genus Pinus; species Pinus taeda. The sequence goes on from APFE030002091.1 coordinate 22,344, forward strand.
GCAAAAAGTATTAAAGACAATGTCCAATGAGATGATTGACATAAAAAAATAGGTGGCAGAAACTTCTTCAAAAAAGCCCTACAGAGCTTTTAAAAGAGGTCCTTCAATGGATGCGAAACCACCCAACGCTATCTCAAATGTCGAATCCGAAGAAGAGGAAGAAGAAGAGAGTACCACTTGAAGGGAAGACCGATGATGAAGAAGTTGTGGAACTACAAGGAATGTGGGATTTCATCCTCCCACAAGAAGAAGATCAAGAAGCATTTCCGGTTAGCACACGAAGAAAAAATTAACTTGATCCTCCCCAAACTACCCCTAAGCAGAAGGGCATAAGCCCTGCAGCAAAAGAAAAAGTTGCAACAAAGAAAACGATCGCTAAAGCGACTCAATCTAGCCCAGTCCAACCAGATCAAACACCTCCATCAAGAACACTAATAGTGTCGGATGAAATGGACTACAATATTATTGATGACATGAAAAAGACTAGGGCTAATATCACTCTTTATGAATTGAGCAAATTGAAACATCAACAGAAGATAATGATGAAAGAATTACACTCCGTACCTACTACATCTTTGCCTACATCTGTAGCTACCCACAACATGGGAAGACCCCCAATCAATACGGCCAATAAGATCGATCCAAATGACATCGCCTTGATTGGAGGAAGATCAAGATCTCACACTCCCCCTTTTCTGCTCACTTATGAAATCTTCAATAAAAATGTGCACAATTGTTTGGTAGATTCTGGGGCTTCAACGAATATTTTACCCAGATCAATATGTGCCAAGTTGAATGTTCAACCACAAAAATCCGCAGTGCACATAGTTCATCTTGATCGATCTCAAGTCGAAGTGATTGGTGAACTTAATCAAGTCACCATAAGATTGTCGTCTAACCCTAAGGCATGTCAGGTTATCGACATTCTAGTAGCTGATATCCTAGAATTCTATGGCTTAATTCTTAGCAGGGATTGGTCCGAAAAACTCCATGGATACTTCTCAATCGACTGGTCGCACATGTGGTTACCCTACAATGGTAAACCGAATCAAATAAAGGTTGAACGAGAGTTACACCAGAAGTACATAGTAACGGAATTGAAGGGGGAAAATGAAGCAATAGCATATAACAGTAGTATCATGGGCAATTACTCGGTAGACTCTTTCCTCGGCAATTTCAATGCTCATACATCACCTTACTTAGAAAATTCAGTTTTGTCCCAAGTCAAAAATTTTTCCCAAACTGATAATTCAAAGTGTCTTAATTTTGTAGAGAAACCTATAAATACATATTTGTTTTGGAAATTATATTTTGATGGCTCTAAATATAACGAAGGAGCAGGAGCAGGATGTGTTTTGATTAGTCCAGATGGAGATAAGACCATGCTTACGTGCAGGCTAGAATTCGATTGCACAAACAATACAACGGAATATGAGGCCTTGGTGCAAGGCCTATACAAAGCGATCATGTTGAATGTCAAGTATCTTCAAGTCTTCGGAGACTCTGAGATTGTCGTCAAACAGGTACGTAACACCATACATTGCCTATCAAGTCATTTGAAACACTATCAATCTTTAGTACAAGATTTGACTGAGAATTTCATAGCATTCAATATTTCGTCAATCCCAAGAATTCAAAACGCGAGCGCAGACCTTTTAGACAACGTAGCCTCTAGACTCATTCCCTCCGAAGATTTTAGTCTAGATAGATTCTCAGTAGAATTAATCTTTAGACCGTCCATCCCTGACAACATTACAAACTGGAGAGTATTCAATGACGATCCTGATATTGTAAATTTCCTCACTTCTGAAGGATCCTACTCCAATCAAATAATTGACGAAGACCATCATGATCAACAAATACAACAAAATAACACTGATAATGCTATACCTAAATCGATGGTTAAGTTGGAAGACTTATACGATTTGAAAAGTCGGTTTAAACGGTCTACTAATTCCAAGCTCTACAGTTCAACTCTGAACTATGAATTAGTAAACTTGGGAACCGATGATAAACCCCAAAATTTTAATCTAGGCCACGACCTAGCCCCTGAAGAAAAACTAGCATATATTCGTCTTTTGAGACAATTCAAAAATGTTTTTGCCTGGAATTACGATGAGCTGAAGACATATGACACTTCTATTATTCAACATACTATCCCTATGATTAACAACGAAAAACCTGTCCAACAGAAACTCAAAAAAATTCACCCCAATTTAGAAAACCAAATAAAAACTGAGCTGAATAAGTTATTAAAAGGCAGAATAATTTTCCCCGTCAGACATTCCAAATGGGTCTCCAATATGGTACCCGTTAGAAAGAAAAGTGGAGATATTAGAATCTGCATCGATTTTTGGAATCTCAACAAAGCCTGTCATAAAGACAATTTTCCCCTCCCTCCTATGGAGTAGATATTACAGGCGGTATCAGGCTCAGAACTAATGTCTTTTTTGGATGGATTTTTAGGATACAATCAAGTGCTGGTACATCCCGATGATCAGTTAAAAACCACGTTCCGAACTAAATGGGGCACATACGCATATCGGAAGATGCCATTTGGTTTGATCAATGCCGACGCTACATTTCAGAGAGCCATGGACATCACATTCAAAGGTTTAGTCAATAAATCTGTAGTAATTTATTTGGATGATATAACAGTGTACTCCAAGAAGCGCGACCATCTCAAAGACTTGAAACAAATATTTCAACGATGTTTAAGGTATGGGATTTCACTTAACCCAAAGAAATCTTTTTTCGCATTAAGTGAAGGAAAACTTGTAGGATTCATAGTATCAAAATCTGGTATTCACATTGAGCCTGATAGAATCAAAGAAATTTATGAAATATCCCTACCTCATAATAAAAAGGCCATGTAATATTTTCTTTGTCAAATCAATTTTGTGAAAAGATTTGTCCCAGATTTTTCACGAATTGTTTCTCCTTTGCAAACCATGATAAGAAAGAATTCAAATTTCAAATGGGGCCAAGATGAGCATGAAGCATTCAACCTAATCAAATAAGCTATCATTAATGCTCCATCTTTAGCAACCCCGAATTTTTCAGAATCTTTTATCTTATACACATTCGCCTCAGAGAAATCATATGCTGCAATTCTAACTCAAGCGAATCAAGAGAAAGCGGAAGCTCTAATCGCATTTTTTAGCTCGAATCTACAAGGTGCTGAACTTAACTATTCAGACGTGGAGAAACATGCATATGTTGTTTTTAAAGCGATCAAATACTTCATACCTTTCCTACTTAAAACCCATACCAAGGTCATAGTACCATTTCCAGCAGTAAGAAATCTTATGATACAGAAAGATGTGGGTGAAAAAAGAGCAAATTGGATTACTGCTTTACAAGAATACGACCTTGAGATCAAACCAGCAAGCATTGTGAGAGGTCAAGGCTTTTGCAAAATGTTGGCTGGAGCATCGCAAATTCTTGAAAATCCATCTGAAGAGGTACAAACATATGAGGTAAGCCTAAACGATACAGAATCATTATATGCTGACACCATTTATTATCTTAAGAACGGGTATGCTCCAGCACACCTAGATCACACCAAGAAAAGAGCTCTGAGATTAAAAGCTAAACAATATCAGCTCGTAAATGATGTTCTGTTTAAAAAGAATTATGATTCTGTGCTTCTTAGGTGTCTTGAGAAAACTAAAGCCGAAAAGGTTTTGCAGGAACTCCACGGCGGACCCGTGGGTGGACACTATGCTGGAGATGCTACTGCACATAAGATTTTACGCGCAGGATATTATTGGCCCACACTGTTCAAAGACTCACATAGTTACGTGAGGAAATGCCAAGTCTGCCAAACTACTGCAAGGAGACAAAAGAAACCATCCATGCCACTACAGCCGGTAAACATCGAACAACCGTTCAGTCAGTGGGGCTTGGACATAATAGGTGAGATTGTTCCTCACTCTTCTAAGCAGCATAGATACATCCTCACGGAAATAGATTATTTTACTAAATGGGTAGAAGCAATTCCTCTCAAGACAACTAATTCTAAAAACATCATTGAATTCATAGATCAATTTATAATCACTAGGTTTGGATTGCCGACGACTTTGATGTTTGATAATGCCTCGTACTTTTCTAGGAATGCAATGACTGAGTTCGCACTTAAAAGAGGGTTCAAACTGAAATATTCAGCCAACTACTATCCACAAGGAAATGGATTAGCTGAGTCAACAAATAAAAACCTAATCAGAATTATTAAAAGAACAGTTGACTAGAACCAAAAGAATTGGCACAAAACTTTGGTAAATGCTTTATGGGCAGATAGGATAACGAAGAAAGCTTCAATTGGCACTTCTCCCTTTAATTTAGTTTATGGGAAGGAAGTGGTTCTTCCAACTCACTTAATGATCCCCTCCTTGTATTTAGTACAATACATTGATGAAGTATATACTTCCTCCTTACAATTAAGACAAATGGAAATAATTAAATTAGAAGAACAACGAGAACAAGCTAAGAAAAACCATGCTCATCACCAAGCACTAATAAAATCCTCTTTTCATTCAAGCATAATGACCAGAATTTTTTTTTTCAGATGGGAGATCTAGTTTTGAAATGGGATAAGGCTCATGAAGAGAAGGGCAAACATACAAAATTCCAGAAAATGTGGCTTGGTCCTTTTCAAATTGTAGAAGTCATAGGCCCATCAATGTTTGTGTTGTAGGATTTAGCAGGTAGAAAGGATTCTTTGCCTGTCAATGGACAGATCTTGAAAACATATTTTCCATAGAAGATTACTCTTTTATTTTTTGTAGGATAGCTTTTCGTTTTTTCTTCTTTCTTATAAATAAAACCCGTTTTAGATGGTTACTACAGGAGTTCACAAGAAAAAGACACCAAATTCTCTATTAGATTTTGATTTTTTCGCTTGTACAAATAGTAAAAATTTTCGAAAAGTCTGATCTTTATTATTGACGGATAGAGTTAACTTTAGCCTAGATATGGTACTAGTTTCAACTTCAAAGAATTTGATGAAAGCAACGTTTGGCAAAAAATTTGTTTTATATCAGCACAATGAACGGTATCAATAATAAAATAAATATTCTCTGTAAAATTACTGTTTTCAAACTCTATTATTGTCGTCTAGAGCTTTCTTAAGGAAAAACAATGGTTTCTTCCCTGCTAAAGAAAATCGCAGCATTCAAAGAAACAATCCGAGAAAACGCTATATCTCAAAGAATAAGAGGTCTCATCACGAGCCGACTTATCATGATCACAGATATTATAACTTGCTGACTTTGCCAATACTGTCCACCAAAACAGGGCAACGACTTAAGATTGTTGCAATCAAAAGACAAGGGGTCTCATCACGATCGAGCTTGTTCAGCAAAAGTGTAAATCAAGTGAATGATTGTGTCATAATTTGGCCACCAAACCAAGACATTGTTATTTAGAGAATAAAAAAGGAAAAAGTGTCAAAATGGGTTTTTCTCTGAAAAGTTGTAAATAACCTTAAGCAGGATAAATGATCATTGATGGGTAACAGGTAACCCTGTCGAGGCTATGGACGCCTGCTGGCAGCAAAGGCTCTACCTACAACAAATGAGCATATTTTAAAAGGCCAACACACAGAGATGACCTTATTTTATCTTTAAAAGACCAAGTAATGACTGGTGTAAATGCAAGGACTAAGCTTGAGGAAGCAAACGATTGGAATAGAAAAAGGTTGAAACAAAATATCATTGATAGGATAAGGCATAATGTACTCTATCTGTCCATAACAAAATTTAGACTTATGAAAAGTTTTCTGTTTCGGAAGTTAAAATTCAATAGAAAAGCAGAGATAACTGGTTCTTCCCAGTGAATCGCCATTGTTGTGGCCACCAACAACCCCCCTCTTTGTTTGATACTAGAAATAACACCAAGCAAATGGGGACCCTTAATAGAAAATCCAAATAAACATTTGATAATTTTTTTTATTTAACTCCTTAAAACTTTATCGCAACAAAAGAATGAAACGTTTTTCTTATGAGCATAGTAAACTACGAAGAAGTGACGCAAAATTCATCGCATCGCATTCATTATGAAGCGCTCTTAAATGAAAAAACTTAAGAAATCTCCGACGGCCGATATGCGACGTCGCATATCGCAACATCGCATAAGTAGCACACAATGACTGAATGACTAAATTTGCGATGCTACGATTTTCGATGCTACGATCTGCGATGAATGCGATCTGCGATAAATACGATTTGCGAAAATTCGTGATCATGATTTTCTGCGATGACACATCTTGACGATGCGATCTGCGATGCTGTGATGCAAGTCACAGAAATCGCCCATCGCAAATTTTCCTCGACGCAGTATTCAATGAAAAGCAGTCCGTTAACCAAAATTGGGCGCACGCCTTAAAATAAATTAATAATTGTACACCAAAATATTCAGGAAGGACAGTCTCATGTTTTTCGAAGAGTCAATTCGCTATAGATATCATGATTATGCATTGATAAGAGCCTAAAGCTTTCGTGTCAATCTTTATTACCATTACTCTTTTCCTTTGCATAAACTATAAGACAGGAAATAACATGAAGCAATGTGCAGGAGACATCTAAGGAAAAGGGGAAAGCGTCAATGCTCGGAGAACAGAGAAGAAATCCCTTTAGAGACGGATGCCGCATGCGACAGGACCACAGATTCCAGAGTATCACTCAACAGATGCTGATGTCAATAGGCCACCTAAGGCTCAGAGTCAAAGACGCACAAAAGTAGCATGTTTACAAAAAACCCTGAAGCTTATGCACCAGAAAAGCCCGGAATGAAGAACGTAAGCAATTTTCAATGCAGAAAATTATTCAGAGAGTTAAGTCTCTAACTTCTTCAGTCATCTGCAAGGCCGAAAACCAAAATAGCAAAAGCAAAATCAGTTTAAGAGAAATTTGGGTCATTACCAAGTATACACGCAGTGAATACACCCAGCAAGAGGAAGATTCTCGAAAATATCTTCTATTTTACCAGAAAGTGGTGCCAACACTTGTTATTTCTATTTTCATAGCTCAAATGAAAACGAAAGGCAACTAGTCGACTCTTCCCATGGCGAATGTTGCGTGCTTGCAGCACTAAGGAGCAAATACAAAAATAGTTTAGAATTAGATTCAATTTTTATAAATAGTTTTGCTTTATCAGAAGGGTGGTCATTTAAAACCGTATCCTAAATTAATGTAATTAAGTTAATTAGTTAGTAGTATTTAAACCCTTCTCATGCATTTAGAGAGGGGTCCAGAGATTTGTCAAAAACTTGTCCTCAGAACATGCACTTCTGCACCCTCAGAGGAGGTTTTGATGAATGGATGGATCGAGATTTATTAATATTTGCATTTGATGTCTGCTACTGATGTTGTACTTTTGTACTCTTAGTAGATGTTAGAACAAGTAGAGATAAATCGTTTTTGCTTGAAGTTTGTGAGTAGGATTAGTCATAAATGGTACTTTTATCTCTTGGCCATTTCTGCTTATATTCTTTAAGTGATATACAATTTTTAGTTTTTTATATGATATTGCATGAGTGTATGAGTTACCATTTGGCACTTCTGTACAGTGGAGTCATTTATTTATGTTTGATATATGAATAACTTATTATGTGATATGCTGTTCACAACTGTTTTGCCTAAATTCTTATGCAAAGTGGTTTATCTTAATTGATTTCTATTCTTATGATAGCTGAATGATATTTATTACTAGTTATTGTTTGAATTCTCTTTAGATCGCATAATAGAAGATATACATCCCGGGTTAGTGTAGATTAGATGTGTTGTTTCTCATTAGATTACAATAGCATAGAGTTAGTTTAAGAATCTGAATTAAATTAGCTTTAAAGTACTCTTAGATCAGCATTATCCAACTCTACACACACACACACCCTTAGATTGGGAAACTGGTCCCATTATCCCCAGTCGGACCCGCTATACCAAAAAGATAAGGAGCTGCCAACCAAGGTCCGGACCGGGTGGATATCCCCCTTGTTGTCGACCCGATTTTCGGGGCTTCAACAATACCTCACATAGAAGATTCCACATCAAATCAAGCAAGGAATCATGGCAACATGTAATAAAAAAGATCCTGCATCAACGTTAATTAAGGATTTGTGTAGCACAATGAATAAAGAAGAAGTACATGAACACATCATATAACTCACAACCAAGGGCCATCTAAAGAAGTGGATGTCACACTACTGAATGAATGTGGACATTTGCAACGACACTTAGAAAAGTGACTAGAAGAAGAAATGAGAGAATGAAAAATTTGAGTGTGCCATCAAATTTGTGGAGTCAAGTAATGCTGAATACATTGTCCAAAATTTGAATTTTGAGAAGTTGATAATTATAGGCTCAAGGAATCTTTTAGATTCCACCAGATTCCTCAAAGATTCAACTCCATGGATGGACTGGAAATCTACAACTCGGATAGAGAATCTAATCTTTCCATTGCGATCCCTGTGGAAAACCATGAAAAGCAAGTATAAACTTGACTAAATTCTGACATGGAAAAATTTTACCTCCTTGGGGAAATTTCAAGGCTTATGGTTCCACTCCTTGTTTTTGCTGAAATCATGGTTCCACGTACATTTTGAGAATGGCCGAAAAATGTAGAACTCTCATGGAGAAATGGACAATGCCATTGTGTTCGTGGCGACGAGAGGTGTAGAATCCATATAAAATTTGTCAAATTCTGACAAAGTGAAAATTTTCCCCCCTGCAAAATTCATGGTTCTTGCATTAAAAAATTAATTAATTGTCTCAAAATCTGTGCCCTGCAGTCTCTCTCCCTTATGCACTGAATAAAATGACTGTTTAAATAAAATTATGGGTAGATTTACCAATGTAATGGTTTGGCACATTGGTTAAATAAAGCGTTGGTTGAGGAGGGGTTGGGGGATCAAACCCCGCCCCTCCATATATAATTTTTGGAAACCAATTTTTGTTTTAACAAAATCATTTTTGGGTGGCGAGCCCACCTTGGGTGGCCTGCCCTTATACCCTCCTCTGCATTAATTGGTGCATACCGTGTACATGGCAACTTAACATTGGCGGTTATGATATATATTGGGCGCAACTATGTTAACGTTTGGTTTTTAAGTTTGTTTTGATATGGGGCCACCGCATGGCTGGCGCAGGTTCAATACCCGCTAGCCTCCCTTAACTCCTGTATGCTGACACATTTAAATATGTGTTAATGTTGTTTAATAAAGAGGTTGGGGAGATGGGGCGTGGGCCGTGTCCATCGTTGGTGGCCCGCCCACCCCATAATACATGTGAAACGATATATGGTTATGCGATGGTTTGGAGGGTTGGGGTGATGGGGTGTGGGATGGGTCCACCGCTAGTGGCTCATGCCCACCCCGTAATACAATTTGTTTTAATATGTGCAATGGAGGGTTGGGGCAATTCCGGGGGCAGCAAGGTCATGGCCGCCCGCTCCTTTTTAATATGACTTGTTATGTGTATTTTTTGGGGGTCGCGGGGGTGGTGGCCTACCACCTCATAGATATTTTGATTTTTTTATAACTTAATGGTCATTTTAAAAATATTAAAAAATAAGGGTCATTGGGAAAATTAACGAGGCCACAATTTCGACCGATTCTGGGAACTAGGTTTATGCCTCGGGGTCGGTCAAATTGTAGGACACTTAAACCTGGCCCACAGAACAACTTTGGCCAAAACTTTGAGTGGCCTATTCTTCCTCATACGAGCTCGGTTTGACGAACCTTTCACACCTCTGTGATTAGGACGACGAGATCTATGCTCTAGTCCTAGGTTGAAGTCATTCTGAGCACTTTGATTTTTGAACATTCATAAACCTTCTTTGTCATGTGTGTCTCTCTGGAGCCACCTAGATCAATCCTCCCCACTGAGGAGCTTTTGATCCTCCAAAAGCATGAAAAATAATTTTCAACTTTCTCTATACCCTATCTGCATCACAAGTGTCCTGAAAAAGTCTCGCTTCCATCTCCTTCACCTTTGTTCTTCGAAGCCTTAAGCGACGAGTCGACACCTTCTACTTTTGCAACCTGTAGTACATTTTTTGTAATTACATGCTTGAATGACATGACCAAACTAATGACCCAAACGTCCCATACTTCCCACGAGTTTATAACACATACTCGGTGGTCAAGTTTACAACAAGATGGACGTAATATCCCAGCTATGACAACAAGGCCAACCTATCATGGTTGCTTCAACAAGTGATGGAAAACACATCATCACTGCAACACATGATTTACATTCATAAGGGAAAACACTATTGATTCGACAAGTGATGGAAACATAACATCACTTTCAGAGTGTAAAATACGACTCAAAACATGACCAGGCATCATTTTTGCTGACCAAGTGATGGAAACACATCATCACTTTTACATTTTAAAATGCAACAAATGATTTACAAAATAATGACCATGAAATGACAACATGTCTAGAAACCATTTTTCACTCATCAATGTGAATGGGTCACCTCCTTAAGGTGGTTTTGCTTGTCGAACAATGGATTCACACACCGACACTTTGTCTTTAAGGCGCTGCTCTGGATGGAGCCTCCAACAAGTGGCTCTTTATGGCCATTTCTAACACAATGATTGCAGTAGGTTTTCTTCCTCCATATCTACTTAACTTGCTGTGGCGAGGGCTTTTTACACCTCATCTTTTTGAGTGCTACCATCATTTTCCAACACTTAGAAAATGTATGGTTAGGTAAACCGCAAAAGGCACATGTTTTTCTATGCCTTGATCTTTGTTTATCATTAACAACATGATTATAATCGAAATGAACATTCGAAGATCGAAAGTTGTTATACCTTCCCTCGTTGTCTTTGATGTCAGTATGGCGATGAGAGCTTGCCTTAGCTCTTTCCCTGCAATGGGCACTATTGTGGGATGATGGGGATGTGTTCCCATCATTCTCTTTCCTCGATGATTTCAACGATGTCTTGGACGACTCTAACACCTTCAAGCACTTTCCTTTAGTGTATCTCGAGCCTGCAAATCGATGTTCGTGCACAACCTCCAAAGGTTGAGTTATGCCTTGGTTATTAGCACCAAGTTCTTCTTCCTCCTCGTGCCTCATCCTTGCAAGGAGCCTAATGTTTGTCCCTGTAATTGGGATCTCCAAATCCCCAACAAACATCATAATATGTGAAGACAAAAGTAAAAGGAAATCAACATCTTTTACCTCCTCTTTTGATTTGGAAAGAACTGATGAGCATCTCTTATCATCCATTGTTGGTGGTTCGCTAACTGTCGTGGCGCATTCCCCAACTTCCTTTCTAACATACCCAAGTCCTGTTTGACATGGTAATTCATCTAATTTGATGGGGTTGACAATGCCTTGTCCATTAATGCCCAAGCCTTTTCCTTCATACCCCAATCTCTTCAACAGTTTGGCGCCAATTCCTGTGGAATGATTTTCAAAAATAGCGAAATCATCATCAAGAAATATACATGAAGATGGAGAACTACTTTTTACCTCACATGGGTCTCATTGCAGCTTTTCCAAGGCCTCGTCCTTTCTTACAAGTGTCATAGCAAACTTTGTTTTTCCTCTTTCTCTTCATGTAAACACATCTTCGAATCATCGTTCTCTATTTGAAGATTATGTTTGTTTTTCTTCATTTCTTCCAGGGCCTCTTCCGTGGCTCGCAAATGAAGTTGCAATCGCTCCTTTTCCTTTGTCACTTTCTATAGAGTTTCATACATGATTTCCACTCTTTTGGAAATGTTGAGCATGATCTCGTACATTGCTTTCTCATCCTCTGTCACTGCACATTCCATTGTCCACGTTGCAATTCACATCAATGCAAAGACCAGCCTGATACCACTTGATCCAGGTCCGGGTGTGATGAAGGACCCTTCCAAGACCTTTTACTTTCGTGATGTATTAAATTGGTTTTTTAAAAGAACATGAGTGAATACATGTGCATGTTGTAAGGAAGAGGAACATGTCAATCATTAGGACACATGAAAAACATAAGACATTGATAACGGAGTTCGTCCAGGAGGGATTACGTCTCTGGGCCCCGATGTCAAGATGGTGTAGGCCGCTACATTAAGTGCTATCAATAATGATGATGTACACAAGAGATAATGTTGTGATCATACAAGGAAAATGCCCTCACGCAGGAGTGGCTCTAAGAGATGTCCCACTACAGGAACTCTTAGTCAAAAGATTCCTATCAGTATGACACAAAAACATGCATGATGAAAATCCCTCCAACATGGCATAAAAGGGATCTCAAAAACATGCATGACGACAACAAGAGTATCCCAACAACATACAATAAGGGATCTCAAAAAACATAACATGATGAATCATGACAGTAAGTACATCACATAGAAGATTCCGCATCAAATCAAGCAAGGAATCATGACAACATGTAATAAACAAGATCCTGCATCAACATCAGTCAAGGATTTGTGCAACACAATGCATAAAGAAGAAGTACATGAACACATCATATACCTCACAACCAAGGGCCATCTGAAGAAGTGGATGTCACACTGCTAAATGAATGTGGACATCTGCACTAGCACTTAGAAAAGTGACTAGAATAAGAAATGAGAGAATGACAAATCTGAGTGTACCATCAGATTTGTGGCGTCGAGTAGTGCTGAATTGACTATCCAAAATTTGAATTATGA
>APFE030002091.1:35012-90187 GCA_000404065.3 Pinus taeda
CCATGCAATCTTTTCTTGGTCAAATCAATTTTGTGAAAAGATTTGTCCCAGATTTTTCACGAATTGTTTCTCCTTTGCGAACCATGATAAAAAAGAATTCAAATTTCAAATGGGGCCAAGATTAGCATGAAGCATTCAACCTGATCAAACAAGCTATCATTAATGCTCCATCTTTAGCAACCCTGAATTTTTCAGAATCTTTTATCTTATACACATTCGCCTCAGAGAAATCATATGCTATGATTCTCACTCAAGCGAATCAAGGGAAAGCGGAAGCTCCAATCACATTTTTTAGCTCGAATCTACAAGGTGTTGAACTTAACTATTTAGACGTGGAGAAACAGGCATATGATGTTTTCAAAGCGATCAAATACTTCAGACCTTTCTTACTTAAAACCCATACCAAGGTCATAGTACCGTTTCCAGCGGTAAGAAATCTTCTGATACAGAAATATGTGGGTGAAAAAAGAGCAAATTGGATCACTTCTTTACAAGAATATGACCTTGAAATCAAACCAGCGAGCATTGTGAGAGGTCAAGGCTTCTACAGAATGTTAGCTGGAGCATCGCAAATTCCTGAAAATTCATCTGAAGAGGTACAAACGTATGAGGTAAGCCTAAACAATACAGAATCATTATATGCTGACACCATTTATTATCTTAAAAACGGGTATGCTCCAGCACACCTGGATCACACCAAGAAAAGAGCTCTGAGATTGAATGCTAAACAATATCAGCTCATAAATGATGTTCTGTTTAAAAAGAATTATGATTCTGTGCTTCTTAGGTGTCTTGATCAAACTGAAGCCGAAAAGGTTTTGCAGGAACTCCACGATGGACCCGCAGGCGGACACTATGCTAGAGATGCTACTACGCATAAGATCTTACGTGCAGGATATTATTGGCCCACACTGTTCAAAGACTCACATAGTTACGTGAGGAAATGCCAAGTCTGCCAAACTACTGCAGGGAGACAAAAGAATCCGTCCATGCCACTACAGCCGGTAAACTTCGAGCAACCATTCAGTCAGTGCGGCTTGGACATAATAGGTGAGATCGTTCCTCACTCTTCTAAAAAGCATAGGTATATCCTCACGGCAACAGATTATTTTACTAAATGGGTAGAAACAGTTCCTCTCAAGACAACTAATTCTGAAAACATCATTGAATTCATAGATCAATTTATAATCAGTAGGTTTGGATTGCCGATGGCTTTGATGTTTGATAATGCCTCGTACTTTTCTGGGAATGCAATGACTGAGTTAGCACTTAAAAGAGGGTTCAAAGTGAAATATTCAGCCAACTACTGTCCACAAGGAAATGGATTAGCTGAGTCAATAAATAAAAACCTAATAAGGATTATTAAAAGAACAGTTGACCAGAAACAAAAGAATTGGCACAAAACTTTGGTAAATGATTTATGGGCAGATAGAATAATGAAGAAAGCTTCAATCGGCACTTCTCCCTTTAATTTAGTTTATGGGAAGGAAGTGGTTCTTCCAACTCACTTAATTATCCCCTCCTTGTCTTTAGTACAATACATCGATGAAGTATCTACTTCTTCCTTACAATTAAGACAAATGGAAATAATTAAATTAGAAGAACAACGAGAACAAGCTAAGAAAAACCATGCTCATCACCAAGCGCTAATAAAATCCTCTTTTGATTCAAGCATAATGACCAGAATTTTTTTTCAGATGGGAGATCTAGTTTTGAAATGGGATAAGGCTCATGAAGAAAAGGGCAAACATACAAAATTCCAGAAAATGTGGCTTTCTCCTTTTCAAATTGTAGAAGTCATAGGCCCATCAACGTTTGTGTTGCAGGATTTAGCAGGTAGAAAGGATTCTTTGCCTGTTAATGGAAAGATCCTTAAAATATATTTTCCATAGAAGGTTACTCTTCTATTTTTGTAGGATAGTTTTTGTTTTTATTCTTTCTTATAAATAAAACCAGTTGTAGATGGTTACTATAGGAGTTCACGAAAAAAAAAGACACCAATTCTCTATCAGATTTCGATTTTTCGCTTGTACAAATAGTAAAAATTTTCAAAAAATCTGATCTTTATTATTGACGGATAGAGTTAACTTTACCTTAGATATGATACTAGTTTCAACTTCAAAATTTTTTGATGAAAGCAACCTTTGGAAAAAATTTGTTTTATGTCAGCACAATGAAAGGTATCAATAATAAAATAAATATTCTCTGTAAAACTGCTGTTTTCAAACTCTATTATTGTCATCCAGAGCTTTCTTAAGGAAAAACAATGGTTTCCTCCCTGCTAAAGAAAATTGTAGCATTCAGAGGAACAATCCGAGAAAACACTATATCTCAAACAATAAGAGGTCTCATCACGAGCCGGCTTATCATGATCACATATATTATAACTTGCTGACTTTTCCAACACTGTCCACCAAAACAGGGCAACGACTCAAGATTGTTGCAATCAAAAGACAAGGGGTCTCATCACGAGCCAGCTTGTTCAGCAAAAGTGTAAATCAAGTGAATGACTGTGGTCCATAATTTGGCCACCAAACCAAGACATTGTTCTTTAGAGAATAAAAAAGGAAAAAGTGTCAAAATGGGTTTTTCTCTGAAAGGTTGTAAATAGCCTTAAGCAGGATAAAGGATCATTGCTGGGTAACAGGTAAGCCTGTTGAGGCTATGGACGCCTGCTGGCAGCAGAGGCTCTACCTACGACAAATAAGCATATTTTAAAAAGCCAGCACACAGAGATAACCTTATTTTATCTTTAAAAGACCAAGTAATGGCTGGTGTAAATACAAGGACTAAGCCTGAGGAAGCAAACGATTGGAATAGAAAAAGGTTGAAACAAAATATCATTGATAGGATAAAGCATAATGTACTCTATCTGTCCATAACAAAATTTAGACTTATGAAAATTTTTCTGCTTCGGAAGTTAAAATTCAATAGAAAAGCAGAGATAACTGGTTCTTCCCAGTGAATCGCCATTGTTGTGGCCACCAACAACCCCCCTCTTTGTTTGATATTAGCAAAAACACCAAGCAAATGGGGACCCTTAATAGAAAATCCAAATAAACATTTTATGAAAATTTTTGTATTTAACTCCTTAAAACTTTATCGCATCAAAATGAATGAAACGTTTTCTTATGAGCATAATAAACTACGAAGAAGCGACGGGAAATTCATCGCATCGCATTCATTATGAAGCGCTCTTAAATGAAAAAACTTAAGAAATCTCCGAGGGCCGATATGCGACGTCGCATATCGCAACATCGCGTAAGTAGCACACAATGACTGAATGACTAAATCTGCGATGTTGCGATCTGCGATAAATGCGATTTGCGAAAATCCGTGATCATGATTTTCTGCGATGACACATCTTGACGACGCGATCCGCGATGCTGCGATGCGAGTCGCAGAAATCGCCAATCGCGAATTTTCTTCAGCACAGTATTCAATGGAAAGTTGTCCATTAACCAAAATTGGGTGCGCGCCTTAAAAGAAATTAATGATTGTACGCCAAAGTATTCAGGAAGGACAGTCTTGTGTTTTTTGAAGAGTCAGTTCGCTACGGATGTCATGATTATGCATTCATAAGAGCCTAAAGCTTTCATGTCAATCTTTATTATCATTACTCTTTTCCTTTGCATAAACTGTAAGACAGGAAATAACATGAAGCAATGTGCAGGAAACATCTAAAGAAAAGGGGAAAGCATCAATGCTCGGAGAACAGAGAAGAGGTCCCTTCAGAAACAGATGCCACATGCGACAGGACCACAGATTCCAGAGTATCACTCAACAGATGCTGATGTCAATGGGCCACCTAAAGCTCAGAGTTAAAGGTGCACAAAATCAGCATGTTTACAAAAACCCCTGAAGCTTACGCACCAGAAAAGCCCGAAATAAAGAACGGAGGCAGTTTTTGATGCAGAAAATTATTCAAAGAGTAAAGTCTCTAACTTTTCAGTCATTCGCAAGGCTGGAAACTGAAATACCAAAAGCAGAATCAGTTTGAGAGAAATTTGGGTCATTACCAAGTATACACGCAGTGAATACACCCAGCCAGAGGAAGATTCTCGAAAATATCTTCTAGTTTACCAGAAAGTGGTGTCAGCGCTTATTATTTCTATTTTCATAGGTCAAATGAAAGCAGAAGGCAACCAGCCGACTCTTCCCATGGCGAATGTTGCGTGCTTGCACAACTAAGGAGCAAATATAGAAACGACTCAGAATTAGATTCAATTTTTAGAAATAGTTTTGCTTTATCAGAAGGGCGGTCATTTAAAACCGTATCCTAAATTTATGTAATTAAGTTAAGTAGTTAGCAGTATTTAAACCCTTCTCATGCATTTAGATAAGGGTCTAGAGATTTGTCAAAAACTTGTCCTCGAAACATGCACTTCTGCACCCTCAGAGGAGGTTTTGATGAATGGATGGATCGAGATTTATTAATGTTTGCATTTGATGTCTGCTACTGATGTTGCACTTTTGTACTCTTAGTAGATGTTAGAACTAGTAGAGATAAATCGTTTTTGCTTGAAGTTTATGAGTAGGATTAGTCATAAATGGTACTTTTATCTCTTGGCCATTTCTGCTTATATTCTTTAAGTGATATACAGTTTTCAGTTGTTTATATATTATTGCATGAATGTATGAGTTACCATTTGGCACTTATGTACAGTGGAGTCATTTATTTATGTCTGATATATGAATAACTTATTATGCGATATGTTGTTCACAACTGTTTTGCCTAAATTCTTATGCAAAGTGGTTTATCTTAATTGATTTCTATTCTTATGATAGCTGAATGATCTTTATTACCAGTTGTTGTTTGAAATCTCTCTAGATCGCATAATAGAAGATATACACCCCGGGTTAGCGTAGATTAGATGTGTTGTTTCTCATTAGATTACAATAGCATAGAGTTAGTTTAAGAATCTGAATTAAATTAGCTTTAAAGTACTCTTAGATCAGCATTATCCAACTCTACACACACACACACCCTTAGATTGGGAAACTGGTCCCATTATCCCCAGTCGGACCCGCTATACCAAAAAGATAAGGAGCTGCCAACCAAGGTCCGGACCGGGTGGATATCCCCCTTGTTGTCGACCCGATTTTCGGGGCTTCAACAATACCTCACATAGAAGATTCCACATCAAATCAAGCAAGGAATCATGGCAACATGTAATAAAAAAGATCCTGCATCAACGTTAATTAAGGATTTGTGTAGCACAATGAATAAAGAAGAAGTACATGAACACATCATATAACTCACAACCAAGGGCCATCTAAAGAAGTGGATGTCACACTACTGAATGAATGTGGACATTTGCAACGACACTTAGAAAAGTGACTAGAAGAAGAAATGAGAGAATGAAAAATTTGAGTGTGCCATCAAATTTGTGGAGTCAAGTAATGCTGAATACATTGTCCAAAATTTGAATTTTGAGAAGTTGATAATTATAGGCTCAAGGAATCTTTTAGATTCCACCAGATTCCTCAAAGATTCAACTCCATGGATGGACTGGAAATCTACAACTCGGATAGAGAATCTAATCTTTCCATTGCGATCCCTGTGGAAAACCATGAAAAGCAAGTATAAACTTGACTAAATTCTGACATGGAAAAATTTTACCTCCTTGGGGAAATTTCAAGGCTTATGGTTCCACTCCTTGTTTTTGCTGAAATCATGGTTCCACGTACATTTTGAGAATGGCCGAAAAATGTAGAACTCTCATGGAGAAATGGACAATGCCATTGTGTTCGTGGCGACGAGAGGTGTAGAATCCATATAAAATTTGTCAAATTCTGACAAAGTGAAAATTTTCCCCCCTGCAAAATTCATGGTTCTTGCATTAAAAAATTAATTAATTGTCTCAAAATCTGTGCCCTGCAGTCTCTCTCCCTTATGCACTGAATAAAATGACTGTTTAAATAAAATTATGGGTAGATTTACCAATGTAATGGTTTGGCACATTGGTTAAATAAAGCGTTGGTTGAGGAGGGGTTGGGGGATCAAACCCCGCCCCTCCATATATAATTTTTGGAAACCAATTTTTGTTTTAACAAAATCATTTTTGGGTGGCGAGCCCACCTTGGGTGGCCTGCCCTTATACCCTCCTCTGCATTAATTGGTGCATACCGTGTACATGGCAACTTAACATTGGCGGTTATGATATATATTGGGCGCAACTATGTTAACGTTTGGTTTTTAAGTTTGTTTTGATATGGGGCCACCGCATGGCTGGCGCAGGTTCAATACCCGCTAGCCTCCCTTAACTCCTGTATGCTGACACATTTAAATATGTGTTAATGTTGTTTAATAAAGAGGTTGGGGAGATGGGGCGTGGGCCGTGTCCATCGTTGGTGGCCCGCCCACCCCATAATACATGTGAAACGATATATGGTTATGCGATGGTTTGGAGGGTTGGGGTGATGGGGTGTGGGATGGGTCCACCGCTAGTGGCTCATGCCCACCCCGTAATACAATTTGTTTTAATATGTGCAATGGAGGGTTGGGGCAATTCCGGGGGCAGCAAGGTCATGGCCGCCCGCTCCTTTTTAATATGACTTGTTATGTGTATTTTTTGGGGGTCGCGGGGGTGGTGGCCTACCACCTCATAGATATTTTGATTTTTTTATAACTTAATGGTCATTTTAAAAATATTAAAAAATAAGGGTCATTGGGAAAATTAACGAGGCCACAATTTCGACCGATTCTGGGAACTAGGTTTATGCCTCGGGGTCGGTCAAATTGTAGGACACTTAAACCTGGCCCACAGAACAACTTTGGCCAAAACTTTGAGTGGCCTATTCTTCCTCATACGAGCTCGGTTTGACGAACCTTTCACACCTCTGTGATTAGGACGACGAGATCTATGCTCTAGTCCTAGGTTGAAGTCATTCTGAGCACTTTGATTTTTGAACATTCATAAACCTTCTTTGTCATGTGTGTCTCTCTGGAGCCACCTAGATCAATCCTCCCCACTGAGGAGCTTTTGATCCTCCAAAAGCATGAAAAATAATTTTCAACTTTCTCTATACCCTATCTGCATCACAAGTGTCCTGAAAAAGTCTCGCTTCCATCTCCTTCACCTTTGTTCTTCGAAGCCTTAAGCGACGAGTCGACACCTTCTACTTTTGCAACCTGTAGTACATTTTTTGTAATTACATGCTTGAATGACATGACCAAACTAATGACCCAAACGTCCCATACTTCCCACGAGTTTATAACACATACTCGGTGGTCAAGTTTACAACAAGATGGACGTAATATCCCAGCTATGACAACAAGGCCAACCTATCATGGTTGCTTCAACAAGTGATGGAAAACACATCATCACTGCAACACATGATTTACATTCATAAGGGAAAACACTATTGATTCGACAAGTGATGGAAACATAACATCACTTTCAGAGTGTAAAATACGACTCAAAACATGACCAGGCATCATTTTTGCTGACCAAGTGATGGAAACACATCATCACTTTTACATTTTAAAATGCAACAAATGATTTACAAAATAATGACCATGAAATGACAACATGTCTAGAAACCATTTTTCACTCATCAATGTGAATGGGTCACCTCCTTAAGGTGGTTTTGCTTGTCGAACAATGGATTCACACACCGACACTTTGTCTTTAAGGCGCTGCTCTGGATGGAGCCTCCAACAAGTGGCTCTTTATGGCCATTTCTAACACAATGATTGCAGTAGGTTTTCTTCCTCCATATCTACTTAACTTGCTGTGGCGAGGGCTTTTTACACCTCATCTTTTTGAGTGCTACCATCATTTTCCAACACTTAGAAAATGTATGGTTAGGTAAACCGCAAAAGGCACATGTTTTTCTATGCCTTGATCTTTGTTTATCATTAACAACATGATTATAATCGAAATGAACATTCGAAGATCGAAAGTTGTTATACCTTCCCTCGTTGTCTTTGATGTCAGTATGGCGATGAGAGCTTGCCTTAGCTCTTTCCCTGCAATGGGCACTATTGTGGGATGATGGGGATGTGTTCCCATCATTCTCTTTCCTCGATGATTTCAACGATGTCTTGGACGACTCTAACACCTTCAAGCACTTTCCTTTAGTGTATCTCGAGCCTGCAAATCGATGTTCGTGCACAACCTCCAAAGGTTGAGTTATGCCTTGGTTATTAGCACCAAGTTCTTCTTCCTCCTCGTGCCTCATCCTTGCAAGGAGCCTAATGTTTGTCCCTGTAATTGGGATCTCCAAATCCCCAACAAACATCATAATATGTGAAGACAAAAGTAAAAGGAAATCAACATCTTTTACCTCCTCTTTTGATTTGGAAAGAACTGATGAGCATCTCTTATCATCCATTGTTGGTGGTTCGCTAACTGTCGTGGCGCATTCCCCAACTTCCTTTCTAACATACCCAAGTCCTGTTTGACATGGTAATTCATCTAATTTGATGGGGTTGACAATGCCTTGTCCATTAATGCCCAAGCCTTTTCCTTCATACCCCAATCTCTTCAACAGTTTGGCGCCAATTCCTGTGGAATGATTTTCAAAAATAGCGAAATCATCATCAAGAAATATACATGAAGATGGAGAACTACTTTTTACCTCACATGGGTCTCATTGCAGCTTTTCCAAGGCCTCGTCCTTTCTTACAAGTGTCATAGCAAACTTTGTTTTTCCTCTTTCTCTTCATGTAAACACATCTTCGAATCATCGTTCTCTATTTGAAGATTATGTTTGTTTTTCTTCATTTCTTCCAGGGCCTCTTCCGTGGCTCGCAAATGAAGTTGCAATCGCTCCTTTTCCTTTGTCTCTTTCTATAGAGTTTCATACATGATTTCCACTCTTTTGGAAATGTTGAGCATGATCTCGTACATTGCTTTCTCATCCTCTGTCACTGCACATTCCATTGTCCACGTTGCAATTCACATCAATGCAAAGACCAGCCTGATACCACTTGATCCAGGTCCGGGTGTGATGAAGGACCCTTCCAAGACCTTTTACTTTCGTGATGTATTAAATTGGTTTTTTAAAAGAACATGAGTGAATACATGTGCATGTTGTAAGGAAGAGGAACATGTCAATCATTAGGACACATGAAAAACATAAGACATTGATAACGGAGTTCGTCCAGGAGGGATTACGTCTCTGGGCCCCGATGTCAAGATGGTGTAGGCCGCTACATTAAGTGCTATCAATAATGATGATGTACACAAGAGATAATGTTGTGATCATACAAGGAAAATGCCCTCACGCAGGAGTGGCTCTAAGAGATGTCCCACTACAGGAACTCTTAGTCAAAAGATTCCTATCAGTATGACACAAAAACATGCATGATGAAAATCCCTCCAACATGGCATAAAAGGGATCTCAAAAACATGCATGACGACAACAAGAGTATCCCAACAACATACAATAAGGGATCTCAAAAAACATAACATGATGAATCATGACAGTAAGTACATCACATAGAAGATTCCGCATCAAATCAAGCAAGGAATCATGACAACATGTAATAAACAAGATCCTGCATCAACATCAGTCAAGGATTTGTGCAACACAATGCATAAAGAAGAAGTACATGAACACATCATATACCTCACAACCAAGGGCCATCTGAAGAAGTGGATGTCACACTGCTAAATGAATGTGGACATCTGCACTAGCACTTAGAAAAGTGACTAGAATAAGAAATGAGAGAATGACAAATCTGAGTGTACCATCAGATTTGTGGCGTCGAGTAGTGCTGAATTGACTATCCAAAATTTGAATTATGAGAAGTTGAGAATTTTGGGCTCAATGAATCTTTTAGATTCCCCCAAGATTCCTTAAAGATTCTGCTCCATGGATGGATTGGAAATATGCAACTCAGATGGCAAATCTGATCTCGCCATTGCAATCCTCGTAGAAAACCATGGAAAATAAGTATAAACTTGACTATATTCTGACATGGCAAAATTTTACCTCCTTGGGGAAATTTCAAGGCTCATGGTTCTACTCCTTGTTTTCGCTGAAATCATGGTTCCACGTGCATTATGAGAATAGCCAAAAAATGAAGAACTCCGATGGAGAAACATACAACACCATTGTGTTCGTGGCGACAAGAGGTGTAGAATCCATATAAAATTTGTCAAATTATGACAAAGTGAAAATTTTTCCCTCCTACAAAATTCATAGTTCCTGCATTAAAAAATTAATTAATTGTCTCAAAGTCTATGCCCTGCAGTCTCTCTCCCTTGTGCACTGAAGAAAATGACTACTTAAATAACGTTATAGGTGGAATTACCAATGTAACGGTTTGGCATATTGGCTAAATAAAGCATTGGTTGAGGAGGGGTCAGGGGATCAAATCCCGCCCCTCCATATATAATTTTTGGAAACTGATTTTTGTTTTAACAAAATCATTTTTGGGTGGCTGGGCCCACCTTGGGTGGCCCGCCCCTATACGCTCCTCTCCATTGATTGGCACAAACCGTGTACATGGCATCTTAACGTTGGTGGTTATGATATATATTGTGCACATTTATGTTAACATTTGGATTTTAAGATTGTTTTGATATGGGGCTGTCGCATGTTGGTGGGCCAGCCACATGGCTGGCGTGGGTTCGATACTTTCCAGACTCCCTTAACTCCCATATGCTGGCACATTTAAATATGTGTTGGCGTTGTTTAATAAGGAGGTTGGGGCGATGGGGCGTGGGCCGGGTCCATCGCTAGTGGCCCGCCCACCCCATAATACATGCGAAACAATATATGGTTATGCGATGGTTTGGAGGGTTGGGGTGATGGGGTGTGGGGCGGGTCCACTACCGGTGGCCCGTGCCCACCCTGTAATACAGTGTGTTTTAATATGTGTAATGGAGGGTTGGGGTGATTCTAGGGGCGGCGGGGTCATGGCCGCCGACCCCTTTTTTAATATGACTTGTTATGTGTATTTTTTGGGGGTGGCGGGGGTGGTGGCCCGCTACCTCATACATATTTTGATTTTTTTATAACATAATGGTCATTTTCAAAATATTAAAAAATAAGCGTCATTGGGAAAAATAATGAGGCTGCAATTTCGACCGATTCCGGGAGCTAGGTTTATGCCTTGGGGTCAGTCAAATTGTAGGACACTTAAACCGGGCCCACATCCCAACTTTGACCAAAAATTTGACTCGCCCGTTCTTCCTCATACAAGCTCGGTTTGACGAATCATTCACACCTCAGTGATCAGGACGACGAGATCTATGCTTTGGTCCTAGGTCGAAGTCATTCTGAGCACTTTTATTTTCAAGCATTCATAAACCCTCTTTGTCCTGTGTGTCTCTATGGAGCCACCTGGATTAATCCTCCCCACTGTGGAGCTTTTGGTCCTTCGAAAGCATGAAAAACGATTTGCAACTTTCTCTGTATCCTGTCTGCATCACAAGCATCCTTAAAAGGTCTCTCTTCCATCTTCTTCACCTTTTTTCTTTAGAGCCTTAAGCGATGAGCCGTCACCTGCTACTTCTGCAACTTGTAGTACATTGTTTGTAATTACATGCTTGAATGACATGACCAAACTAATGACCCAAATGTCCCATACTTTCCACGAGTTTATAACACATACTCGGTGGTCAAGTTTACAACAAGATGGACGTAATATCCCAGCTATGACAACAAGGCCAACCTATCATGGTTGCTTCAAGAAGTGATGGAAAACACATCACCACTGCAATACATGATTTACATACATAAGACCAAACACTATTGTTTCGACAAGTGATGGAAACACATCATCACTTTCAGAGTGTAAAATACGACTCAAAACATGACTAGACATCATTGTTGTTGACCAAGTGATGGAAACACATCATCACTTTTACATTTTAAAATGCAACAAATGATTTACAAAAGAATTACCATGAAACGATAACATGTCTAGAAACCATTTTTCACTTATCAATGTGAATGGGTCACCTCCTTGAGGTGGTTTTGCTTGTCGAACAACAAATTCATGCACCAACGCTTTGTCTTTAAGGCGTAGCTTTGGATGGAGCCTCCAACAAGTGGCTCTTTGATGAACATTTCTTTCGCAATGACTGTAGTAGGTTTTCTTCCTCCATATCTGCTTAACTTGCTATGGCGAGGGTTTTTTATGCCCCATCTTTATGAGTGTTGCCATCCTTTTCCAACACTTAGAAAAGGTATGGTTAGGTAAACCACAAAAGGCACATGTTTTTGATGCCTTGATCTTCGTTTATCATTAACAACATGATCATAATTGAAATGAACATTTGAAAATCAAAAGTGGTTTTACCTTCCTTTGTCGTCTTTGATGTTAGTATGGAAATCAGAGCTTGCCTTAGCTTTTTCCCTGCAATGGGCACTCCCGTGGGATGATGGGGATGTGTTCCGATCATTCTCTTTCCTCAACGATTTCAACGATTTATTAGATGGCTCTAACACCTTCGAGCACTCTCCTTTAGTGTATCTCGAGCCTGAAAATCGATGTTTGTACACAACCTCCAAAGGTTGAGTTATGCCTTAATTATTAGTACCAAGTTCTTTTTCCTCCTCGTGCCTCATCCTTGTAAGGAGCCTCATGTTTGTCCCTGTAATTAAGATCTCCAAATCTCCAACATACAACATACTATGTGAAGATGAAACTGAAAGAAAATCAACATCTTTTGCCTCCTCTTTCGAATTGGAAAGAATTGATGAGGGTCTCTCATCATCCATTGTTGGTGGTTCACTAATTGTCGTGGCGCATTCCCCAACTTGCTTTCTAACATACCCAAGTCCTGTTCGACATGGTAATTCCTATAATTTGATGGGGTTGACAATGCCTTGGCCATTAACACCCAAGCCTTTTCCTTCATACCCCATTCTCTTCAACAGTTTGTAGCCAATTCTTGTGGTATGCTTTTTAAAAATAGTAAAATCATCATCAGGAAATATACATGAAGATGGAGAACTACTTTTTACCTCACATGGGTCTCGCTGCAATTTTTCCAAGGCCTCATCCTTTGCTTACAAATATCATAGCAAACTTTGTTTTTCCTCTTTCTCTTCATGTAGACGCATCTTCAATCCATCGTTCTCTATTTGAAGATTATGTTTGTTTTTCTTCAATTCTTCTAGGGCCTCTTCCGTGGCTCACAACTGAAGCTACAATTGCTCCTTTTCCTCTCTCTTTCTGTAGAGTTTCATACATGATTTCCACTCTTTTGGAAATGTTGAGCATGGTCTCGTACATCGCTTTCTCATCCTCTGTCGCTGCATGTACTATTGTCCATGCTACAATTCACATCAATGCAAAGACCACTTTGATACCAATTGATCCAAGTCTGGGTGTGATGAAGGACCCTTCCAAGAACTTTTACTTTCATGATGTGTTAAATTGCATTTTTAAAATAACATGAGTGAATACATGTGCATGTTGTAAAGAAGAGGAACATGTCAATCATCAAGACACATGAAAAACATAAGACATTGATAATGAGTTCGTCTAGGAGGGACTACATCTCCGGGCCCCGGTGTCAAGATGGTGTAGGCCGCTGCATTAAGTGTTGTCAATAATGATTATGTACACAAGAGATGATGTCATGATCATACAAGGAAAATTCCCTCACACAAGGGTGGCTCTAAGAGATGTCCCACTACAAGAACTCTCAGTCAAAAGACTCCTATCAGTATGACACAAAAACATCCATGATGAACATCCTACCAACATGGCATAAAAGGGATCTCAAAAACATGCATGACAACAACAAGAGTATCACAACAACATAAATCAAGGGATCTGAAAAAACATAACATGATGAATTATGATAGTAAGTACATCACATAGAAGATTCCGCATCAAATCAAGCAAGGAATCATGACAAGATGTAATAAACAAGATCCTGCATCAACATCAATCAAGGATCTGTGCAGCACAATGCATAAAGAAGAAGTACATGAACACATCATATACCTCACAACCAAGGGCCATTTGAAGAAGTGGATGTCACACTGCCGAATGAATGTGGACATTTTGCATTGGCACTTAGAAAAGTGAATAGAAGAAGAAATGAGAGAATGACAAATATGAGTGTACCATCAGATTTGTGGCATCAAGTAGTGCTGAATCAACTGTCCAAAATCCGAATTCTGAGAAGTTGAGAATTATGGGATCAAGGAATCTTTTAGATTCCTCAAAGATTTTGCTCCATGGATGTACTGGATATTTGCAACTCAGATGGTGAATCTGATCTCACCATTGCGATCCCTACGGAAAACCACGAAAAACTAGCATAAACTTGACTATATTTTGACATGGAAAATTTTTACCTCCTTGGGGAAATTTCAAGGCTCATGGTTTCGCTCCCTATTTTTGCTGAAATCATGGTTTCATGTGCATTCTAAGAATGGACAAAAAATGCATAACCTTGATGGAGAAATGGACAACGCCATTGTGTTCATGGCGACAAGAGGTGTAGAATTCATATAAAATTTGTTAAATTTTGACAAAGTGAAAATTTTTCCCTCCTGCAAAATTCATGGTTCCTGCATTAAAAAGTTAATTAATTGTTTTGAAATCCATGCCTTGCAGTCTCTCTCCCTTGTGCATTGAAGAAAATGACTGTTTAAATAAAATTATGGGTAGATCTACCAATGTAATGGTTTGGCACATTGGTTAAATAAAGTGTTAGTTGAGGAGGGGTCGGGGGATCGAATCCCGCCCCTCCATATATAATTTTTGGAAACTAATTTTTGTTTTAACAAAATCATTTTCGGGTGGCTGGGCCTGCCTCGAGCGGCCCGCCCCTGTACCCTCCTCCTTATTGATTGGCGCATACTGTGTACATGGCAGCGTTGGCGGTTATGATATATATTGGGTGCATTTATGTTAATGTTTGGTTTTTAAGTTTGTTTTGATATGGGGCCGCCGCATGGTGGTAGGCCAGCCACGTGGCTAGCATGGGTTCGATACCCACCGGCCTCCCTTAACTCCCATATGCTGGCACATGTAAATATGTGTCGACGTTGTTTAATAAGGATGTTGGGGTGATGGGGTGTGGGCCAGGTCCATTGCTGGTGGCCCGCTCACCCCATAATACATGTGAAACGATATATGGTTATGCGATGGTTTGGAGGGTTGGGGCACTAGGGTGTGGGCTGGGTCCACTACCAGTGGCCCTTGCCCATACCATAATACAATGTGTTTTAATATGTGCGATGGAGGGTTGGGGTGATTTCGGGGGTGGCGGGGTCATGGCTGCCGGCCCCTTTTTTAATATGACTTGTTATGTGTATTTTTTGGGGTGGTGGGGGTGGTGGCCCACCACCTCATACATATTTTGATTTTTTTATAACATAATGGTCATTTTCAAAATATTAAAAATTAAGGGTGATTGGACAAATTAACGAGGCCACAATTTTGACCGATTCTAGGAGCTAGGTTTATGCCTCAGGGTCGGTCAAATTGTAGGACATTTAAACCTGGCCCACAACCCAACTTTGACCAAAACTTTGACTGGCCCATTCTTCCTCATACGAGGTCGGTTTGATGAACCGATCGCACCTCCATGATCAGGATGACGAGATCTATGCTTTGATGCTAGGTCGAAGTCATTCTGAGTAGTTTGATTTTCGAGCATTCATAAACCCTCTTTGTCCTATGTGTCTCTCTAGAGCCACCTGGATCACCAAAATAAATCCCCCTCCAATAATCTTATTTATTCAAGTTTGGATACACTATTGTTTATAAATTTAATCCCCAAAGCTAGGGATTTCACAATAATTTTGTAAGCTATTAAATGTATGAACAATTAAGTGTTAAAAACAACAAAATAATTACGGTTGAATGTTAAAAGAAAAAATTATTTACAATCAAGAATTCCAACTAAAAAATATAATTGATCTGGTCCTTTAGCTGGTTTAGTTTTGGGCACTTGTGGGCAATATCGCACTTGGCACGTCACTTTCACTCCACAACTAGCTATGTAGCACAAACTACTATTGTAAGGACAAAACTACTATCATTTTGGTGGGCTAGGGCAGAAATGGCTTCCAACATTTCATTTTGTTTTTTTATGTTTATACCATTTAAACTTTTGGTTAAGAGGTTTAACTAGAAATTTGGACTCTCATCCGAGAGTTTAAATGGAATCTAAAACCTCAACAGAGAAATTTTAAGTTGAATATAAACTCTCAGTTGAGAGTTTGTGCCCAAGAATTTATTTTACCAAACTTTGTGCTAAGATGATTAATTAGAATATAAAATTCTAGGCCGAGAGTTTTAAATGGAATCTAAACTCTCGATTAAGAGTTGTAATCAGAATCTAGACTTTTCATTGAGAGTTTGTGTCCAATAATTTTTTTTCCCGAACCTCTCAGTTGAAAACTTGCTCAACTCTCACCTAATAGGTTACAACCCGATCACTAATTCGGCTAAACTCTTGGCTAAAATAATTTGGAACTCTTAGCCGAGAAATTTTTAAACTCTTATCTGAGAAAATATATTAACCTTTTTTATCGGCTGAGAGTTCAATAAATATAGTGCAACTTTTCCCTACATACCAAAATGTGTTTCCCATTTCAGTGTTTTTCCCTCATACACTAAGCTTAAACTTGAAATTCCAACAAATCTTCGTTGGATTTAAGATAAAATTAACTAAAAATAATAACTAAAAGCAGTCGCAATGTGATAAAGTGAGGCTACTTGAAATATTTAAGGCATAAGAATTTTTTTTTCAAAGTACTCTATATAATATATACATGGGTTGACATTGAAATATTTTACATAACACAACCATTGAAATGTTATATTTATGGATTACATTGTCCACATTAAAATTCTTTTTTTTGTTATTAATAGTTTTAAACACTTGTCAATATTACTAAACCCTTCATATTGAAGAGTGTTATACATGACCGACAATGAATTTAATTTTTTAATATTAATATTTTTAAATGCCATATATTAATTTCATAAATATTTTACTACATCTCTTTCATATTGGATTGTATTATCAATGAAAAACCTAGCAAGCACAATGAAAGTGGGATTGATTTTTTATAATGCTTTTAATTAAAACTAACCAAACATGTAGATTCATTTTTGTTTTTTATTATAGTTGAATTTTTATTTTTTTATTGCTCCCTCCGAGGTTTTCTTTTCAATACTTTCCGTTTCCAGCATGCGACTCAGTACCTTGCCCGTATAACCAATGAGACTTGCCCGTACAACAAATGCTGGGATACTTTCCAGTCCAACCAATACTTCCTTACCTTATAGCTTGCTCTTTGAGGGGAATATTGGTCCCGCAAAAAGAGCGTAGAGTTCCCCACAAAATAGCCTATTTTGGCTTGAGTTTGAGGAGTTCAGAGCTTGGGGAGGGTTAGAGCCTATAATAGGACCTTACAACATTTCATTAGCACCTCATTCTTAAAGAATATTTTTTATTTTATTTTATTTTATTGAAGTGATCTCTTCAAAGGTGATTACTTGTCTCTTATCTCCTTGGGCTTGTCTTCTCCTCAGCTTTGATAACATGCTGATTTTCTAGTGTTTTATGCTTAACACAATCACTTAAACCAATTCTTCTTCAATTAGCAATCAATTTATCCAATATAAGTCAATATTCTAGCAACAATAAACAATTCTATGTAGAACAGTAAACCAATTTACAATAGAAGACAACCAAGAATAGTAGAGACATAGTATTTGGTCAAAGACCAAGGAAAAAGCACACAAGGGGAAAAATCCTTTCCAAATTCTTCTTCTATTAGATTATTATCAAATGTTCAGTAGAGAGATACAATATTCCAATTCATCAATAAAGAGTAAAAGTCAAACCTTTGTCTATCAAAATTAAACCGACCAATATCCATTCTAATGATGAGCCCAAAAGTCAAATTTGGTAAACAAGTCAAATATGCAATTCTGGTTGAATTCAACAACATGAGTAGAATCCATAACCAATCAATGGTCAAAACACCTCCAAATAAACTTGGCGAATAGTTAAAATATGCAAACTTATTCGTTGGTCAAAGTCTAGTCAAAACATTTAACAAAAGCTCAATCAAAGGAGAGATAAACCATGCGGTCAAACTTCAACAAATATATGGTCAACTGTGGTCAAAGAGCCCATAAAATTTTGGCCTTCTCTTTCCTGAATTCAACATCCAAGAACAAATACAAACCAAGTCAAAACAAGTCAAAACCTCCTCAATAAACATTGGTAAAACAGTCCCAAACATAAGTCAAACTTAGCAAACATAAAATTCTCTCTCCTCTTTGCATGTGTGAGCTCAAACCCTGTAATTTCAGACTTGTATGAACCAATTTTATGAAGAGATGAATGTGTGATGATTCTTGAAAGTGATGTGACATGAGGTCTATTTATATGAGTTTATGGAGATTGAATTAACTTGCCGAGGCTGACTTGTACTTTTGTGCACATATGGATTTCACATAAAAAAAAATATTTTTCCTTGACCAAATTAAAGTATTCGAAGGGCTAGTAGGGGCTTATCTAGATGAGGAAGGATTATTAGTAGAGGGAATTTTTCCTTGAGCTACCAAAGTAACACTCCCTCTCAACTAGGGAGAAAGACCCTACTGGTCAAGGTTTTGAAGGACAAACAAGTAGAAAGATATAATATCTTTGCAGAATTGAGAGATGTTAAAAGACTCCTAAGAAATTAAGGGGTTGTGTTTAGAAAGAATGGATGTTGAAAAATGAAGCAATAAATTCTCAATTTGATTTCTCCTTGATTAAATTGAGAAAATTCAAATTTCCACATAAACAGACAACATGGATGATGTTAACTTGTGTGACATAGCTTGTGTCACCCATTTTATTCAGTAAATTCACGCTGGAGGAGTTAGAGTTCAATTAAGCATGTATGATTGCTAATTTGTAGGATTCAAGGTCAGTTATCTAAGGTTATTTTTAGTTAAACTAGTTCTAACGGTTGGAGGAACTAGTTGAGGGTCAACTTGTGCAGTGGGACTTCAGTCAAACTCAGTGATCATCCACTTAACTAATCAATCAGCCTAAAATATCTAGTGCATGTAAAGAATTTGAGTTACTGGGTTGAGGTGTAGATTCCAAAGTAGTGTAACACCAGTCATAGACTAGTCTTGAATGTACATGTGTTGCATGAACAACCTAAGGTATTGTGCGATTCAATTTGAGGAATTTCCTAAATAATAGGGGCCTAATTCCTCAAGGAAATATGCAAGGAAATAGGACTCAAGAAAAGGAAAAATTTGACTAATTTCAGGTCAAAGGCCTTCAATGAGCAGAGATATAGGTTATGCACTTGTAGGGTGTGCTCAGTTGAGTAAAGAAATTGTAATACATCTCTATTCATTTGATTAATACAAGCATACATTTGGGTTTCTAGATGATTACTTTCCCTAGATAAAAATGATTGTTGCATGTGTTTTATCTCTTCTTTCATGTCTAATATTTTTGTTCTAAATTGTGAATTAATGTTTGTAAAGAAGTAGAATAGGTTTGTGCCTTAAGATCTTGATTAAAATTTCATGAGCAATTTCAAATATACAACCTAATTTCTACATGGTATCAAAGTTGGATTCACATTAGAGTAGGAAATTCGAAGTTGTTTCTTAGAGGTTCAAATTTGAAGATCAGTGTAGTAGGATTTCTTTAGAGTTGAGAAGATGACCTTTAATGGACTAAGGATAGAATATGCCTTGGAAGGCACCTCAAATTTTGTTGCATGGAAGGACCGGCATGGAAGAAGTATTGGATGACAATGGATTGCTTGAATATGTCAAGACATGTATTCCAAGACACCAACAACTCATGTTCATTACATTCCATAGTGGAAGAAAGATGTAGCGAGGGTAAGGAGAATATTGTTGGAGGGAGTATAAGATCATATCGTCTTGAATCACCATGGAAAAGAAAATTCATCCGCGATGGGGAAAGAACTGAAAAAATTGATCGAGAATAATAATGACCAAAGGAAGCTGGTACTCAAGGATAAAATTTGAAGTATCAACATGCAGAAGAATGACACTACACTGCAATATCTGAATAGGTTCATATCATGTCATGATGAACTGGGGAGGGGTTGGTGTTACTATCCCTGAATATGGCTTGGTAAGCCTAGTCCTTTTGGGACTTCCTAAGAGTTGGCATAGCTATCAATATTTGGTGAATGAGAGGGAGAAACTACTGAATTGGGAGTGCTTATGGTTTGATTTGGTACAGGAGGAAATAAGGCAGAAAAACTGAGACGGTACTTCATTGAAGGGTGAGGATGAGGAAAATTTTGCATTGAACGGAAAGGAAAAGAAGGGAAAAGGGAAGAAATCCCAATCCAAACTAGAATCTAGTCAATGGGGCAAGAAGAAATATTTGTCAAAAATTAAATGCTTCCATTTTCATGAATTTGAGCATTATGCCATGAATTGTCCACGTAAGAAGGCAAACAAGAAGACCTCAAGAGGAGAAGCAGGTGAACTTTGGCTTCACAGTTTGAGATTGAATTTACCCTCACTACATGCATGGGCAACACATTGATGGGGAGCATGTGGTACTTGGACTCGAGTGCATTGTTCCACATGATAGGGTGTAGAGACTTTTTCAGTGACCAGGAAGAAAAACATTTGTAGATGCACATCGATATGGGGTACAATGGAAGGTATAACATGATTGGAATTGGTCCAGTCACCTTTCAGAGGGAGTCGACATCCCCCCTCAGGCTCAAGGATGTCATGTTCATTTTAGGCCTAAAGAAAAATCTCATCTCTGTTGTAGTTTTGGGAGACCGTGGTTATGATGTGATCTACAACAAAGGAAAGGAATTCCTGAGACACATAGCCATGGGACAGGTGAAGCAGATTGAGGTTCATGTGAAGAACTTGTACAAGATATATAAATAGGATTGTGTCGCATTGAGATTAAAGGCAGAGAAGGTGCATAGCCACGATCTTGGTGAAAATTGATATAAAATACTTGGTCATTTGCATAATGGCACTTTGAAGATCATGCAATAGATAACCACAGGCCTCCCCAAACGAGCACTTGAGTAGAAAGATGTATGTAAAGGGTGCACTTTAGGGAAGTACACAAAATCCACATTCCATCATCGAGACAACAAAGCACATGAAATACTAGAAAGGATCCACTTTGATGTTTATGGACCTTTCTCGACAACCTCTACAACCAAGCACAAATATTTTGTCATTTTTATTGATGACTTATCACGAAAGTGTTGGATCCTCTTCATTCGAAAGAAAGATGAGACATTCTCCAAGTTCTTAGAATTCAAGGCACTGTTTGAGAAAGAAACTGGTAAGAAGATGAAGGCTTTCATGAGTGATAATAGAGCTGAGTACATGTCGAATGAATTTTAAAAAAAATTGTGCAAAAGAAGGCATTCGACAAGAGTTGACAACACCCCACAAACCACAATAGAATGGGGTGGCTGAGAGAAAGAATCGTAGCATTTTGAGAGAAACGAGGGCGATGTTGCATGACCAAGGCCTACCTCTACATTTGTGGGTTGAGGCATGAAACACAATAGTTTATTTGCAGAACCAGAGTCCTCATCATATATTGGGCATTATTACATCGAAGGAGGCTTTCTTGGGGGGAAATTTGGATGTGTCACACTTCATGATTTTTGGAGCCTCTGTGTACTAACATGTATCCAAAGAATCAAGGAAGAATCTAAAGCCAACAACAAAATTGGGGGTATTTTTGGGTTACACAGAAACTCCCCAAAACTATCGTGTGTAATTTCCATATCTCAGAATGATAGTTGTGTGAAGGGATGTAAATTTTGATGAATATAAATTGATGTGGTTCCCTCTTGAGAGGGAGCTTCAGATCCCACCAATAGGGGAGATTTTAGCTCCGAAGGAGGATCCTTAGGAATTTGTGGAGCATCCAAAAATTAAGGAACAAAGAGTGGAGACAGCAACTCAAGCATAACCATTCGGAGAAGGCAAGAAAAGGACCAAGGAAGATGACAGACTTGTGCAGGAGCGAGGGAGAATGCGGGTGCTCCTTCAAATCAACGCAGGAAGAGAACATCACCAGATCAATACACTGGATACATGGCTCTAATATCTGATATTGTAGAGAATGCTTCATCATTTTTCGAGGAATAAGTAGAGAAACCTGTATGGATTGATGCAATGGTGAAAGAATATGAATCCATTGTCAAGAACTGTGCCTCGAAAGTGGTCCCAAGACCAACATAAAAAATAGTTGTGGGTTCAAGATGGATCTTCAAGGTAAAAAATGTAGCAAATGGAAGCATAGAAAAGTACAAGGACATATTTGTGGCCAAGGGGTTCTCTCAAGTTGAGGGGATTACCTATGAGGAGACCTTTGCTCATGTAGCAAGGTACTCATCCATTCGATCAATTCTTTCTCTATTTGCACAGATGGGGTAGAATATCCACAAGATGGATGTAAAAAAAACATTCCTCAATGGATTTATTGAGGAGGAGATGTATATCGAGCAACCAGAAGGTCACGAGACTTTTGATCGAGTCTCATGTATGCATACTCAAGAAAGCATTATGCAAGGTCAAGAAAGCACCTTATGCTTGGTACACCAAGATTAATAACTATCTCACCAGTTTGGGCTTCACCAAAATTAAAGCAGATGCACACCTCTATCATATATTAGTAGAAGGTAAATGGTTGATTATTGTCTTACAATTGATGATTCTTTTTAACTAGTGATGAATGACTGATTAGATCTTGTAGGGAGGACCTTGCAAGAGAGTTTGAAATGAAGGACATGGGTGTCATGCACTACTTCCTCGGATTGGAAGTATGGTAAGGTGATGGGGAATTGTTGTCTCTCAGGGAAATTATGCTAACGAGATACTTTATAGATTTTGCATGGAAAATTGCAAAACCACGGAGAACTTCTGGTGACCAACTGGAGGAAAGAGGATGCCACTTAAAGTGAGGAAGTGGATGCTACTATTTATAGATTGTTGGTGGGTTCACTAATGTATCTTGTGAACACATGACCAAATATGTGTTATGCATTCTGTTATACCTTAAGAAACCAATTTCCTGGCTGTGTTGAAATTGTGCTTAAGACATTAATATTTATGATGATTTTCACTTGTTTGTCACTTAATTATATGTTGTGTTCTCAAATGAAGGACCTGGGAAATATGGTTCTTAACCCTCAATACTTAGGTGACAAGAAAATATCAAAATGCCATTTGGTTGTTGAATATAAATGATGAATGAAGAAATCTTGAATAAGTCATAGACAATATGCTGTTTTACACAGGATCTACTATCTGTGACACTTGAAGAAGTTATAGATAATATGTTGTCTTACACAGAAACTACTTTGTAACTTAGATGAATTGTAGAGATGGGAACTTCAAGTATAGGAGTGCTCTTTTAAGGTATTTTAACTTTATTTACACAAGAAAATAAAGACTTGCAGCTTTAATTAATATACTTAAAGGAAGAAAACATAAGATGACACATAACAGCGAAGACACAAAATCATACGCAAAAATGTATGGAAAACTTTTGATTCTTTCATTGATCAACAATTGTATCAGGAATTCAGTGGCCTAGTATCCAGGTTCTCCAAAGTTTGAACCCCTTCTCTATAAATTTTCCTCTTTTTATACATTATATGGCAGTTGGTGATCACCAAACTGTCAAACTACTAAACTATTTTCCTATCTATCTAGAGTAAAAATTATTACAGAACATTACATAGAGGGTAAAAGACACCTCATTATAAAGAACATAGAATAACTGGAATTAGCGGAATTTAGAAAATGATGATGACTATTAGCTTTTTTGACTCTGTTGTTTGGCTGCTGAGTTTCTCTGCAGATGCTTTAATAATGATTAAACTGTTTTAATCTTAATAAACTGTATTTGATTCAAACCCCGTGTGTTGACCTGGGCTTTACATATGTATTGGGCGCATTTTGATTGGCCAAAGCACAAGAAAACCCGACCAATCACCTTTCTTTGGAGTTTTAGTCATCCACCGCTAATTTTGATTATCTTGCCTAAATAGCAGAATCGACTAATTTATGCGGAACATCAGTTTTCCATGGAACTAAAAAGAATTAACATTTTGATTCATAAACCCGTCGGGTCCACCTTAGCTGTACTTGAATGTCTAATCACTTATTCAATCAATGGTTCAATCCTTCGGAACTCACGAGACTTTAGACCTATTTGAAATAAACCTTATTGAGTACACCTTTTCAAAGCTCCGTTGACTCCCAAACGGACCTGATGGGAAATATAAACCGCTAATTAATAATCTATCGGGTCCGAAATTAATGCTAAAACCTAATTATTTCTTCACCCGATATCTGTCGGATCCCATCTCTTTACATGGACGGCTGAGATTGGCCCAAACTTCAAC
Source organism: Pinus taeda (assembly GCA_000404065.3). Classification (NCBI taxonomy): domain Eukaryota; kingdom Viridiplantae; phylum Streptophyta; class Pinopsida; order Pinales; family Pinaceae; genus Pinus; species Pinus taeda. Next base: position 59,364 of record APFE030002091.1, read on the forward strand.
AATTTTAAACTACGTTTGATATGCCATCATGTCCGATTAATTACCCACCCGATTGTTGTTGGATTTGTGGCTTGTTGATCAAACGACCCAGATCTTCTCGCAGGTACATCATCGCATCGGATTTGTGAAACAAACCCATTCTATTTAACTTGTGAGATTACCATTGGATCTGTTTCTTGTTGATCAACGACCCAGATCTTCTCGCGGGTTTACATTCAAAAGCCATCCCATCAATCAAATAAAATACTTTGTTTCCATTAAACTTTGTGGGGGTAAAGAGTATAAGGGAGCTTCATTGAGGTTGAACCCCGACAGTGATTTTAGGCCAAACATTGTGGTCAACCATGCTCATGTTACGGTCAACTGCGGGGTTGAGCCTTTAATTAACCTTCATGCTTATTGTTTCCCCGCAGAACACCTCATCGTACTCATCAAGCTATCACTTGATCATGCCTCTTGAACTTGCACAACCTTTAGCCAATGGTTTGTTTTCATTTCTTTTGATTTTTCTTTCATTTCGTGATAAAACTAAAAATAACGCTTAAATCACAATATAAGCTACAACATCTGGCTCCACCTAGGGATAGTGCTTTTGCCACAGAAGCACTAAGAACTATAGATCAATGCCTTCACCTTGGGCATGGAGTCATATATTGCTTAATCAATTTAAATTTTATGGCATTTTCACACTGATTTCACTCTGATATCTACAATAATTGGATGATTGTGCTTTGATAGCAAGGTGTTGAGAATCGTAGATCAGTAGCTTTTAGTTGGGCATGGAATCCGAAATTCTAAAAACCCTGAAATTTGAAAGACTGAAAATTGACATTCTGGAAGTCTAAAACCTTTGCAAATTGGTTTCCAACTAGGACAATCACCCTTATTTATCTACTAAAATTAAACTAAATAACTACATCTGGAAACTAAATACTCAACACCTGATCTTATTTATGTATAGGTTCCTACCTGTGTCCATGAATGATCTTCACCAGGTGAAGTCAATCTTCTAACAGTACCAGGTTAGAATTTGAGTGTTTGATCTAGAACCATTTTGTGAGTGAATTTTGAAAATATAATTCATCCTGAACGAAAAATAAACTATGCATAAGGGCATCTCACAAAAAAAATCAGGAATATATCGACAAGATGGTATGTGTAGGCTATTACTAAAGTTCTCTATGTAATCTGCCACAGGATCTTCAAAAGTATAAGAAAAAAATGGTCCTAATCAGCTCCAAAAAAGAAAGTCTCTATGTATGAAGGTTCTTACTCGAATAAACCTTCTATTGGGATAATATGTTCAATAAAACAATCAACAACATCTTTAAGAAAATGATCTATGTCACCTTTGTGTCTCCACTTTTCATCTCTGAGCTTTGATTGAAAATAATTTGTAATTATGACCTCAGGAAGAAAAATAAATTTTTTCACATCATTATATGACAAATGGCCAACTTCAAATAGATTGTTTACCTCTGATCCATGGGCATCATTGTTTTCTTCAATGCAATGATATACAATCTCTTTATTAGCTTTCTTTTTATATAAGATAACCTCTTTTTCTATGATAAATGGCTCAACATATTGTTGTCCAACATTTTCCACTTGCTGGTTTTCTTCTCTATGTTCAACACCCAATTGATGAACTTGAAGACCTTCTTCCTGTTCCTCATTTATTTCTCCCTCTTCTCAACTGCTCGGCAGAAATTCTTGATGCATGTTTGAACTTTTCTCCATTTGAATACTCTCTTGATTTGCTTGGAACAGAGTCAACCAATTCTCTGCTTGTGATGTTATTGAAGAAAAGTGTTTTATAAACTTTTCTGCATCATTTTGAGAAAATGATAGTTCTTGGCTTTCAGAAACTTGCTCATAATTAATTTTACTATAACCTCTCGGAATGCTTGATATATTATCAACCTAATCATTAGTTTCTTCAGTAGGATTATCATAAGCTTTTAAAGTTTCATTAGAATCATAATATTCACAACAACCTTCAAAAAGAAATTTGTGTGCATAAGAAGTTCTACAAAAAGAATTGAATACTGAATGGAAATCTTTCAAAGATGAAATGCTTGAACAAGGCATAGACCTGTACCAAACTCTAGCTTCTTGGTCCAAAGAAAACATAAACAACTTCATCTTCACATCTTCATGAATGATACTTTGATGCTCCATGCATTCATGAAACTCTTGGAGATGCTGAACCGAATCTTCATATTCATTTCCACTGAATCTTGGAAGATACTCATTCCACCCATGAAATGTAGGCATATGATGAGGATAGCCAGTGATCCTAGTAAAATCTAGTGGACCAAATTTATTGACTAAGAATGCAGGGATAGCCATTAAATCCCAAAAAAGAAAACTTTATAGTGAAGATCACATGTGTGAATTTACAACCAACTGTTGAAACTTGTCACCCTCAAGAATAAACTTATAACTTAAGAAACCTAGGGAGAAGTGTTCTTATTAAATTGTTTTGGATGTTGTGGTTCTTATTATTGTGGAGTTGCCTCTTTATTTCTTTTATTCACAACAACTAAATATCTCCTCCTCACTGAACAACGAGAGGAAACTATTGAAAACCCAGGGAAAATTGTTCTTGTCTTCTCTCCTCGGCAACGATGCCAATTAATGTTGTATTTTAAGAAACCAATTTCCTGGTTGTGTAGAAATTGTGCTTAATACATTAATAATTATGATGATTGTCACTTGTTTGTCATTTAATTATATGTTGTTTTCTCAAATGAAGGACCCAAGAATTCTGGTTCTTAACCCTCAATACTTAGGTGACAAGAAAATATCAGAATGCCATTTGATTGTTGAATATAAATGATGAATGAAGAAATCTTGAATAAGTCTCAGACAATATGTTGTTTTATATAGGATCTACTATCTGTGACACTTGGAGAAGTTATAGATAATATGCTGTCTTACACAGAAACTACTATTTATAACTTAGATGAACTGCAGAGATGGGAACTTCAAGTATAGGAGCGCTCTTTTAAGGGATTTTAACTTTATTTACACAAGCAAATAAATACCTGCAACTTTAATTACTATACTTAAAGGAAGAAAACATAAGACGACACATAACAGAGAAGACACAAAATCATACCCAGCATTGTATGGAAAAATTCTGATTCTTTCATTGATCAACAATTGTATCAAGAATTCAGTGGCCTAGTATCCAGGTTCTCCAAAGTTTGAACCCATTCTCTATATTTTACTCTTTTTATACATTATAAGGCAGTTGGTGATCACCAAACTGTCAAACTACTTAACTATTTTCCTAACTGTCTAGAGTAAAAATTATTATAGAACATTACATAGAGGGTAAAAGACACCTCATTCTAAAGAACATAGAATAGCTGGAAGTAACGGAAGTTAGAAAATGATGATGGATGTTAGCTTTCTTGCCTCTGTTGTTTAGTTGCTGAGTTTCTCTATAGATGCTTTAATAATTATTAAACTATTTTAATCATAATAAGCTGTATTTGACTCAAACCTCGTGCGTTGACCTGGGCTTTACGTATGTATTGGGCATGTTTTGATTGGCCAAAGCACAAAAAAACCTGACTAGTCACCTTTCTTTGGAGTTTTAGTCATCCACCACTAATTCTGATTATCTTGCTTAAATAGTGGAATCGGCTAATTTACGCAGAACATTAGTTTGCCACGAAATTGAAAAGAATTAAAATTTTGATTCATAAACCCATCAGGTTTGCCTTAGCTGTACGTGAATCGTCCGATCACTTATTCAATCAAAGGGGGAATCCTTCGAAATTGATGAGACTTTAGTAGACCTGTTTGAAATAAACCTTATCGAGTCTGCCTTTTCAATGCTTTGTTGACTCCCATATGAACTCGATGGGAAATATAAACCGACACTTAATAATCTATCAGGTTTGACCTTAATGCTAAAACTCGATTATTTCTTCACCCAATATTCGTCGGATCCTGTCTCTTTGGATGGACGACTAATATTGGCCAAGAATTCAACAATTTTAAACTGTGTTTGATATGCCATCGCATCCGATTAATTACCCACCCGATTACTGCTAGATCTGCGGCTGATTGATTAAATGGCCAAGATCTTCTCGCAGGTACACTGTCGCTTCGGATCTTCGCAACAAACCCATTCTAGTTAACTTGTGTGATTACCATTGGATTTGTGTCTTGTTGATCAACGACCCAGATCTTCTCATGGGTTTACATTCAAAATCCATCCCGTTAATCAAATACAATACTTTGTTTCCTTTAAACATTGCGGGGGTAAAGAGTATAAGGGAGCTTCATTGAGGTTGAACCCCCACAGTGATTTTAGGCCACACATTGTGGTCAACCATGCTCATGTCACGATCAACTGCAGGGGTTGAGCCTTTGATTAACCTTCGTTCTTATTGTTTCCCTGCAGCACACCTCATCATACTCATCAAGCTATCACTTGATTGCACCTCTTGAATCTGCACAACCTTTAGCCAATGGTTTGATTTTCATTTCTTTTGATTTTTCTTTAATTTCATGATAAAACCGAAAATAAGGCTTAAATCACAATATAAGCTACAACACATTCAACTAGCTAAGCCAAGCTATGGTTATACCAACCAAATTATTTTGGAAGGCAACTAAGCATGTTATATGATACCTCAAAGGCACTACCCAGCTTGGACTATGGTATAGACAGAAAAAGGGAGTGAAGTTATGTGGCTTCGTAGATGAAAATTGGAGGGTGAGTGCATTAGACTAAAAGAGTACATTAGGTGGAATTTTCAATGTTGGGTCTGCAACGGTTTCGTGGTACAAATGGTAGCAAATATATGTGGCACTCAAATCGATAGAAGCATAATACATGGTTGTAAGTCAAGCATCATGTGAGGTGATATGGATAAGAAAGTTACTTGTTAGATTGTTTGGTTAGATGATGGATTCAAATGTGATCTATTGCGATAATAATAGTTGCATCAATGGTCTCTGAAAATCATGTTTTTCATGATCGATCCAACCATATAGATATCTGGTATCACCATTTACAGGACTGTGTACAAAGGGGGGTAATGTTGTTGCAGGGCATTCCAATGGAGGAACAAGATGATGACATTTTCACAAAGGCCTTATCAAGAGGAGGGTTTGAGTTCCACAAGTGAAAGATAAGGGTGGTTGATAATCACTTTCTTGCTGAGAGGGAGTGTTAAAAAATGTAGCAAGAAATTCTCAATTTGATTTTGCCTTGATTAAATTGAAAAATTTCGAATTTCCACATTAGAAAACAACTTGGATGATGTTAACTTGTGTGACCTAGCTTTTGTCAACCAATTTACTCAGTAAATTCGAGTTGGAGGAGCTATATTTTAATTAAGAATGTGTATTGCTAATTTGTAGAAATCAAGGTCAGTTATCTAAGGTTGTTTACAGTTAAACTAGTTACAAATGTTGGTGGAACTAGTGGAGGGTTAAGTTGTGCATTGAGACTTTAGTCAAACTTAGTGATAATCTAGTTAACTAATTAATCAACCCAAAATTGCTAGTGCATGTAGATAATTTGAGTTACTAAGTTGAGGTGGAGATTTGAAGGCAATGTAACATCAATTATAGACTAGTCTTGAGTGTACAATGTTCTGTGGAGTCAGATGATCAGCCTAAGGAATTGTGTAATTCAATTTGAGGAATTTCTTAAATAATAGAGGCCTAATTCATCAAGGAAAACTGCAAGGAAATAAGAGCTCAAGTAGAGGCAAAATTGGAATAAGTCTGGGTTAGAGGCCTTCAGTGAGCAAAGAGATAGGTTACACACTTGTAGGATGTGCTTGATTAAGAAAAACAATTGTAATACATCTCTGTTCATTTGATTAATGGAAGTGGGAATTGGGATTTTTAGCATATTTCCTTCCCTAGATAAAAATACTTGTTGCACATGTGTTATTTCTTCTTGCATATCAGAGATTTTTTTTTTTTTTTAAATTGTGAATCTGTAGAGTAGTAGAGTAGGTTTTCATCTTATGATCTTGATTAAAATTTCATGAACAACTACAAATCTAAAACCTTATTTCTATAATGCATATGCTGTTGGGCTATATCAAGTCCCTTCTCCAATGTGATCCTGCTCATCTAGCTCCCCCGAGTTCCGGTACCAAAGATCAAGCACCTATCACCTCTTCTGAATCTTGATTTTCTACAGGTTAACTTACAATTTTTTGTTTCATAATACTATAGATGATTTTTTATCATGTTAAAATTATTAAATATGTTAGAATTTTGGACAAATTACACTAGTAGAAAATGAGAAATTAGTGACTAGGTGACTAAAAAAGTTAGTCACCACAACTTTTCCAAGTGAAATACTACCAAAAATTAGCAATTTTAAGTGACTCAACTAAAAACAACTAACATAAATGACTAATTTAATCATGGGTTAAAACATATGACTAACTAATAAGTAATACAACTAAAAATAACTAATGTGAATGACTAATGTAAACTAAACTATGACTAACTTCTAAGAAGGTATTTTTGAGCTACCTACAACTACTTAAAGTTTATTAATAACATTATTCCCCAAAAATAATGGGCTACCTAGGACTATTTTAATTTATTAATAACATTATTCATAGAATCTTCCTACTCAATAATAGCAACATAAACAATAAACAACAAACAATGGACAAATGATTAAAATCTAATTTTAGGCCACTCTAAAATCTAAAATTGACCCATTAAAATTTAATTTCCCACTACAATCAATAAATTTACAAATTGCTAAAATCTAATCATTTAATTTCCCTCCCACCCCTTCCCCACTATTCTTCCTTAGCAGGTTGGGAGAGGGCTCAAAGCCAATTTGCTACAGTAGCTAGGGATTTTACTGTAAATAAATTCTATTTCGTACCAGGTTTCCTGGCAGATTTAGCATTGCAGTCCCTTCTTGGTTTGTAGTGCCAAATGCTACGGAAAGAGAAATACTAGAAGGTAGGCAACAAATGATACTTGGGGCCCTTAGCAAAGCATCACCCTCGGGTGAAAGGATGATTGTGCTATCCCATAATATGATGGGCATAGGGATGGCCTCCAAAGAATGATCCATGAATAGGGCGATTCAAAAACATCGACCATCCATTCTATACATTCAAGATACTATGTGTTCAGCTGAAGTAGCTCAGAAGGTCCTCCCCCAGTGGTCGAGGATGCGTAAGTTGCATCCTCCAAAATAGTTATATAATTCTGGAGATGTAGAATGCTATCTAGGTTAGTTTTACAATTATGGAGATGTAGAATGCTATCCAGGTCAAGAGCGTATAATGAGAAAACAAGAAATAACCTCCCAACCAGATCCTCTACCTATAAATAGCAATACAACCTTCTTTTTCAATTTATTGCAGCTAGGATGATTTGACGAAGGCTTAGATATTACATGGTTATGGTGATATTAATGGCCACTTGGAGCCTTCAGAGAGTGCATGGATTATACACTTGGAAAGAATGGCTACTTCTTATGCTAAGTGATGCATACAAACCAAAGGCACATTGTTTAGTTTGTATGGAGAGGACATATACTAGGCGTGGCAAGGATTGGCAGCCTTATTATGCATTGTTTTATGGCTTGTAACATTGTTTACTTTGCAAATGAAGTGTGTTAGAATTGTTGAAAATAAATAGAGAATTGCTAAGGCCAAGACTGAGACAACTGAATATTGAAATGATCCTTCAAAGTTGAAGCAACAACGTGATCACACGAGTGAGATTTTAGCAAATGAAACCCTAAAGATCGATGACAAACTATCTTAAGGATTTGGATTCAAAATATGAACATGCAAAGGATGTTGATAAGTATGATCTCTGAATTCCTCTATGAATCACTCAGCTGATAGGATGAAGACGATTTTGAGCTGAAAGAATCAAAAGAGGAGTTTTAAGTAGATGAAGATGATGCCTTTCAATGTGGGCATGAATATTTGTTCAGCCCTTGGCTTGGTGATTCTACAAGCCTTTCACTAGTCTTGCTAGGATAAAGAGATTTTCGATATCTCCAAAATGTTTGCATTCACTGTCATCATGAAGAATTGTTTTAGGCATCCATTAAGGAAAAAGTTTCGTGATGAACCTATTTGCAATGAAAACCCTTACTACTTGTATGGAATTTTCAAAACTGATTTTATATTTTGTTTGTGCACAATTTCAACTATTTTTTCATCTCTCTTACCATACAGTTCCTTTGCTGAATTTCTTCCTTCTTGAACTCACAGTTGATGATGGTTTCTTCTCTCTTGTTTTTTGACTTTCTTTCTTTACATTTATTTTTATTCCAATTAGAGTTGTCTTCCAAGTTCACTTCAGTGTTTGATGGGGGTTTTCCTCAATCCTTCACTTTCATAGGTTTGTTGCATAACCCATTCTCCTTTTTCCCTTCTCCTTACATCTCAAAACCCTTCTTTCGTTTAATAATTAGGTTATGGATGTTGAATTTCCACAACCTTGGGTCTAGGATAGAATCTTAAAATATTTGATGCTACCAAACCAAGAATCTCAATGTTACTACTTTGTAAAACAGAATATAAACAACAGTAAATCACACATGCACAGAATATAGACAAATTTTTAAAATTTTTAACCTAACTTTGTTATATTAAACAAAATATAATACAATAATCTAGGGCTCCCGTACCAGGGATAATGGCCCTCATACATCCACTAATACAAGATACAAACTAGGATTTGGTGTCAGTCCATCGACAACCAATCTACCCTCAACAACATACTCTAACCATATGGTAGATGTAGTCAACTCTCTCAGCTCCCCTTGGTCGTACCCTATACCTGCATGGTCCTTTGGCTCCCGATCTGCAACTCTTCCCTCTATCAATTATCTAAGTCCATCTAGCCATTGAACCTCAACTGTCAATCTGATCTCTAGTTGTGCCATTATCCATAAAGGCCACAACACATTGAGATTCATGTTGAGTTGTTCACAGCTCCGCTTGTGAACAACTCTCAATTGCCCATTGTTGCTCCTCAGCTACTCAGGGACTTCAGCCCACTATGGCCTTCCTACACTGCATTGATGAAGACCAACATAGGGCATGGAGGGCTACCACCTGTCACTGCAAGATGTCCATCTCTGATAATGAAAATAGGACAGGAGGACGCCCATCATCTATTGTCGAGTCCTTCTCCACACACAAGTCTCAAGCTCCAGAACTTCTCCTGGTTGATCAAACCCTTGAGCTCAACAACTACCTCTCTCATAGCTACCTTTGTCCATCAAGGTGTTGCTCATTGGGCTCCAACTTGAACACTATTACGCTATCCTCCAGTAGACAATAAGTGCCCAATCCACGTCCACACTTGTTCCACTCTCACGCTGCCCTCCAACACTCCAGGAGTGACCAAGTCCACAATGTATCATTTGCACCTAGTTAGGACATCCCCGCACCTAGGAGACCCTTACACACGGTTGCCCATGGACTTCTGTACATCTGCCCTTTGCTCTACAATAGAGGAGCTATTGTACAAATCTAGGATCCAAACTTCACTGTGAAACTGCCCATTGGTTAGGGCTTCTAACATGCCACGTTAGCCCTACCTCCCTGGCTTCCATAGGCTGCAACAACTCTATCCACACTAGGACACTTAAATCACTAAATAGAGGTTTCTGCTCCTAGTTGGAGTTCCTTCATACCCAAGGAAACTACAACAAATGGCTCCCAATAAACTGTAATGTAGATTGATCCAAATACTGGTCAAAACTTTGACCCAAAACAAGGAAAACTCAGATTCAATTTTGATATATCTTTGTTGTCCCTGGTTAGGGCGCTTACATGCTACAACAACCCTAAATATACCACCTGAACAACCTCCATTCAATGTGGTCTAACCATGGGATCATGCCCACCTATTGTGTTGTTGTTCTGGGCATATACCACTCCAAACAACCTTGCATAGATGCCTTCCTATGGTGGTATGGCCTACAGCCTACCACAGTTAAGATCCAACATCTACAACCCACACAAAGCATGGTTTAACTCTCCTCGTTGGTGCCATATCAGTCATGTGTTCAACCTTTAGCACCCTCAACCTAGCTGTAGCATGGGATAATCCTCAATGTAGTCATAAGAGGCTCTAAAACAACCCTTCTACTCCTCGTTGTTCTGCCCTAGTCTCCTGCGGTTAATTAGAGGCCTCTTCTATCCTTATGTTTCACAAAATGGATGATTAAATGATCACATATCACCTCTTATTTATACCAAACAAGAGGGCATATTCCAACGTCACTCTAGATTTTTCCAACTTGTCAAGAGGCTTATTTAACTCAAGCTGACCTTGACACATATTGTGTAAACCCACTCATGACCTTCAAAAATTCATATCTCAAGTTCTGGAGCTTCGATTTGGGTGATCTTTGAAGCATTGGAATCAACACACCAAGCTCTATTGCCTCAAATTTTCCCATGCTCAAATTCTTGATGGTTTTGGCCCAAACCCCGATGGGTGAAAAATCCCATGCTTGGATTCCAATCCCACAAGCCTACTTGTGGTGCTTTACCCTCCAAACCCTAAACCCTAGGGCTTGGAGTACCTCCCAAGATACAAAAAAATCAACACTCCCTCTTAGCGAGGGAGGCACTTCCAAGACTAGGAAGTCACTATCATCATCTGTGGCGACACTAGCCCATATGGCATCCATCAATGCAGCATACCTTGTAGAATGAATCCAAAAATATCGGCAGTGCCTCTGCCTCATCACATTCGAGCCTGAAGATCCAAAACCTCCATAGGGTTGGTCCCTCTGAGGTTAGAATTCGCCTGAGCCTAAACGATCTCCACTGGCTCAGTCTTGTAAGCACTCATCCTCCTGGATCAAATACCAATAGTTTAAATCCCTCCAATCTCGGATATGCAACATCACGATCCGATGAATATTATATCCTACCAATATCTAGTCCATCACATGAAGCCATCTCGATCAACTTGATCTCATCCATACAAAAGAAACCCTCGAGTTTTCCCAACCATCTATGACAAGAAATATGAAGTCCACGATCCAAAAACTGCTACACAACATATTGAAGTGCACTAGATTCACCACCGATCTACCAAAACTCCCAACCCATATCATGTAGTCTATCGAGACCACATCTCCATGTCCTTAGCTGAACCCTCTGCTCCATATTCCAAACACCCACAACTCCCTCAGAGTTTCTTCGTTTTGCACACTCTTATTCACTGTCCCTAAAAGTACCTCAGATAAGCTATGATACCATGTTGAATTTCCACAATCTTAGGTCTAGGATAGAATCTTAAAATTTATGACGCTATCAAACCAAGGATCTTAATGAAACCACTTTGCACAATGAAATATAAACAACAGAAAGTCACACATGCAAAAAATATAAACAACTTCTTACAATTTTTAACCCAACTTCGTTATATTAAACAACATATAACACAATAGTCTAGGGCTCCTATACCAAGGATAATGGCCCTCATACATCCACTAGTACAAGATACAAAGTGACATTTGGTGTAAGTCCATTAACAACCAATCTACCCTTCAACAAGATACTCTAACCATCTGGCTGATGTAGTCGACTCTCTCAGCTCCCCTCGGTTGTACCTTGTAACTGCCCGTTCCTTCGACTCCCAATCTACAGCTCCTGCCTCTATCAACACTCCAAGTCCATCTAGCCAATGAACCTCGGTTTTCCATATGCTCTCTAGTTGTGCCTTAGTCCATCAAGGCCATAACACATTGAGATTCCTGTTGAATTGTTCACAGCTCCACTTGTGAACAACTCTCAACTTCCCACTGTTTCTCCTCAGCTAGTCAACGACTTCAACCCACTATGGCCTTCCTGCACTACATCAATGAAGACCAACTTAGGGCATGAAGGGTTACCACCTATCACTGCAAGATGTCCATCTCCCACATTGAACATAGGCTAGGAGGATTTCCCATCATCTGTTGTATAAGTCCTTCTCCACACACAAGTTTCGGGCTCCACAACTGCTCCTGGTTGATCAAATCATTGAGCTCAATAACTGCCTCTCTCACAACTACCTTTGTTCATCAAGGTGTTACTCACCGAGCTCCAACTTGGACCCTATCACACTGTCCTCCAACAGACCATAAGTGCCCAATCCACGTCCACACTTGGTCCACTCTCATGCTGCCCTCCAACAGTCCACAAGTGACCAAGTCCACGATGTAGCATATGCACCTAGTTAGGGCATCCCCACACCTAGGAGACACTTACACACGACTGCCCACATAATTCTCCACATTCACCCTTTGCTCTGCAATAGAGGAGCTATTGCAAAAATCTAGGCTCCAAAATTCACTATGAAATTGGCCATTGGTTAGGGCTTCTAACATGCCACGTGAGCCTTACCTCCTTGGCTTCCATAGGCGATAATGTCTCTGTCTACTCTAGGACACCCACATCACTCCATAGTGAGATCTGCTCCTACTTGGAGTTCCTTCATGCCCAAGGCAACTCCAAAAAATGGCTCCCAATGAACTGTAATGTAGACTGATCCAAATATTGTTCAAAATTTTGACCCAACACAAGACAAACTTAGCTTCAGCTCTGAGATATCTATGCTGTCCCTAGTTAGGGAACTTGCACGCTGCAACAACCCTCAATATACCACCTAAACAACCTCTAATCAATGTGGCCTAACCACGGGATCATGACCACCTATTGTACTGTTGTTCTGAGCACATACCATATAAACAACCTTGCGTAGATGCCTTCCTATGGTGGTATGGCCTGCGGCCTGCCACAGTTAAGCTCCAATGCCTACAACCCACACAAAATAGGGTTTAACTCACCTTGTTTCTTCCATACCAGTCATATGTTTAGCCTTTAACACCCTCAGCCTAGATACAACATGGGATAATCCTCAACGCAATCACAAGAGGCTCCAAAACGACCCTTCTTCTCCTCATTATTTTTCCCTAGTCTCCTGTGGCTAATCAGTGGTCTCTTCCTCTTCTATGCTACCATTTTGTTGTCCTTGTGTTGAACACAATGAATGATTAAATGATCACATATCACCTCTTGTTTATACTAAATAAGAGGGATTCTTCCAACGTCATTCTAGGGTCGTCCAACTTCTCAAGAGGCTTATTTAACTCAAGCCGACCTTGACACATATGGTGCAAATGCACTCATGACCTTCAAAAATTCATATCTCAAGTTATAGAGCTTTGATTTGGGTGATCTTTGAAGCGTTGGAATTGGCACACCAAGGTCTATCACCTCAAATTTTCCCATGCTCAAATTATTTATGGTTATGGCTCGAATCCCGATGGGTACAAAACCCCATGCTTGGGTTCCAAGCCTACAAGCCTACTTGTGGCGCTTTACCCTCCAAACCCCGAACCCTAGGGCTTGGAGTACCTCCCAAGCTATAATGGAGAGGGAAATAGTAGGGCTATATGCCATATTCATTGAAAGACTGACACTGAAGGGTAACCTTTTCATAGTCTAATCCCTGTTTCCAAGTAAAAACATTGAATTTAAGAGGAAGCCCTATATGAAGATTCATTTCCAAAAATAATAGTACAAGACATGTGACCAACTATGGGAGGCTGCATTGTTAGGTACTTTCTTAGAAAATTTCCAATACTCTTCAAGGATGATTCATACCAAAATTCTGTTAACAAATTTCAGAGTCAAACTCAAAATTACATAGTTTCACTTTTTTTGTATGAAAGGATTGAAATTTGAAATTTGTATGCCATGGTTTCAACTGAGGTTTTCCTTCCACAATTAACATGGCTCGACTTTCAAAACAACTAGTTTATTTTCTTGTAACACAAAAATCAGAATAGAGAAACCCCTACCATAGTATTGTATATTCATACAACCAAGATTTCTAAACACCAATCCAAAACAGTATTGAAACGATTTGACCAATGCAAAAATCTATAGCTCTAGATAGCTAGAAGTTTCTAAACTTGGAGTTTTGATATGTGCAGAAAAGTCAACAATGAGATAACACTCACATAACAAGAAAATGCATGAGAATAATTGTTGCAACTATAGACATGGTACCATTGTAGTTTGTGATGTAGGAGCATGTGACTTAGAGGGAAAACGTCTTCAAACATATTCCAAAAATCCAAAAAAATCTACAGGCAAGGGAGTGGGGTCCTTTAGCCAGCAATTTCCATGTCTTTTAGTTCAAGATAGGATAGAATCGAGAATAAAACATACTAATTATATTATGGATGGATAAGCTATAATAAAGCTTTACTCTTTAAATCATTCTATGTAAAGCATGCTTTTGTAAAGGATAAGGCCCGATAAGGCTTTATCAAGTATTTATAAATAAGAGACAATGGGACTCTCACGAAAAAGGGGGTGCCGAAAGCATTATTCCTTGAAATCTTTTCTCTCTGTTTATCTGAATTAATGGCCTTCTGCTAATTGAAAATTTGTATGCATGTATCCGCTAACTTGTTTTACTAGGAGTTGAAAATTGATGAATTTGCCTTATTTTCCAGCATGATGCTTGATCAAAGCCTTTAAGATCATTTTTTTTCATTTCGGCGCATGTAGGCTTCCTATGTTATTTTAAAAATTTCTATGGACAACTCTGTTTACACAGAGGATTCATGATATTTCTTTAAGAAGAACATTGTCCCGGACGTGAAACCTTATTAGATTGGTTCATGCCTGTATCGGGTTCGGACCAATATCACATTGGAGAAATGCAAGTGGAGTAGAGAGCCTTTGGAACTACCAAAGTGTGAAACTCTGACGTTTCGGAGCCGAAACATTATAAAGAAGGGTGGAGAGAGGTGTCGGGTCTACGAAAACGATTGCATCACAAACCTGGAGAGGTCGCAATAGCGATTGGCGACTATATTGCAAAACCCCGACATTCCGGAACTAAAAAATTATAAAGAAGAGCATAGAGAGGCGTCGGGTCCGCGAGAGCGATCGCAATGCAAACCTGGAAGCGGGAAGAACCAAGTGTTCATGCTTTAGAAATCACCAATAGCGATTGCCGATTATTGCATCGGAAAAAAGGAAGGAGGAAGGGCATTAAACCTGCCGATAGTATATTGTATAAATTCCTCACTAAAAGCCCACCGATAGTGTTTTGGGTAATTCTTTTAGAATTACAGTTTCGATAGGAGCAGAGCCCTGTTTGTCAATTAACAAGGGTTGTGGCGATTGGAGGAAATCCATGAAGCTGTCAGCTTAATGACTGATACGCCAATTGAAGCAAAGGGAGAAATTGGGGCTGATATTGAGGAAATTGCTGCCAGATTTAAGAGGTTATCCATATCACCTGCACCTAGGCCATCATTAGTGGTATCAGAGTAGCCAGCTGACATTGGATTGAATCTCAGAAGCAGGAGAAGGAAAGTTACTATGGCTTTTAGATTTGGAAGAGGATGAGGATGTGGTGGAAGAGGATGGCCTGTTGCAAATGCTGAAGTAATGGAAGCTGTGCAACAGATGCAGGCTAGATTGGATGCATTAACTTCAGACAGAAACATAGATGATGGAGATGTTAGTGAACCTGAGATTGAAGCTACAGAGGAGGAAGATGTAGATATTACTCCTGAGATGAGGTTCTTTCAGTTAGTGTTGAGATCCACAGCCAGGCCAAAGACCGAGGTATCAATATACCAAGGAGGACTGAATCTAGAATAATTGATAGACTGGATTAATGGCATGGAGAAATTCTTCGATTATGAAGAAAGGGAAGATGAGAAGAAAGTGAAGTTTGCTGTCATCAAGTTAAAAGGTCATGCAGTGATTTGGTGGGATGGTGTGCAGGCAGAAAGGAAGAGACTTGGTAAGCAACCAATCAAGAATTGGAGTAGGATGGTAGCAAAGCTAAGAGGTAAGTTTTTTCCAAGTAATTATTAGCAAACTTTGTTTAGACAAATGCAAAATCTTAGACAGAGATCTTTGACAGTAAAAGAGTACATAGAGGAGTTCTATAAAGTAAGCATAAGAGCTAGAGAAGCCCAAGATACAGATGAGAAGGTGGCTAGATATATGAATGGCCTCAGGATGGACATTCAAGATGAGATAAGTCTACTGTCTCCTAAAACAGTAGAGGAAGCTTATCAGGTAGCACTGAAAAGTGAAGAAAAACTCATGAGAAAGCAGTCTGCCAGAGGGAGAGGTACTTTCCGAGGAAGGGGAAGTCATGGTGGTAGAGGAAGATCTACAACACCTAAAGATGGATCTAGTAGCAGCTCAACCCAGCATGCACCCATAGGAGGTGATGCAAGAGGCAGAGGGAGTTTTTCTAGAGGAAGAGGAGGCAGAGGAAGGGGTAGAGAAATAAGATGTTACAGATGTAATAAGCTAGGACATAGAGCTTTTGAGTTCCCAGAGAATGTAGAAACAAATAATAGGAATGCAATTGTTGCTCCAATTGAGGGAGAAGCACCAGTGGCAGTAGTAGCAGAAGAAGAAAATGTACTAGAAAGAGGAGAATCTTTGGTAGTTAATAAATTTCTACTTAAGCCAGCAAAGGAGGTGGCTAAACCATCACAAAGGAAGACTTTATTCAGTATAGCGTGTAAAGTTCAAGGGAAATGTTGCCAGATGATCATTGATAGTGGCAGCACTGACAATTTGGTCTCTACAGAAGTAGTGGAGAAATTGAAGCTGAATACAATGAAACATCCAACACCTTACAAGGTGTCATGGTTGCAAAAGGGACACCAACTGTTAGTAAATGAACAGTGTGATGTGGAATTTTAGGTGGGCAAGTATAAAGATAAAAATCTTTGTGATGTGATGCCCATGGATATGTGTCACATATTGCTTGGAAGACCTTGGCAATATTACAGAGGAGCCATGCATGATGGGAAAAGAAACACCTACAAGTTTGGAAAGGATGGTGTCAATCATACGTTGCTGCCTCTGTAAGAAGAAGAGGTACCAAGACAGAAGATTGATCCAAAAACTCTGTTACTTGGAAGAAAGGAATACTTGGAGCAGATTGAAGAAAATGAGGTAAACTTTGTTGTAGTTTGCAAGCCCAAGGTAATAATGACCTCTACTAAAGTTTTTGATTTACCCATTGAAATTCAAGAAATGTTGCAGAAATATTGTGATATTATTGTTGATGATTTTCCTAATGAATTACCACCCATTAGGAGAATCAATCATCATATAGATTTGATTCCTGGAGCAAGTCTACCTAACAAAGTAGCTTATAGAATGATTCCTACAAAAAATGATGAAGTTAGAAAGCAGGTACAAGAATTGCTTGACAAGGGGCTGATCAGAGAAAGCTTGAGTCCTTGGACCAACAGTGCTAAGCCCAAAGAAAGATGGAGGTTAGAGAATGTGTGCAGATTCAAAAGCCATCAATAAAATCACAATCAGGTACATATTTTCCTTACCTAGAATTGAAGATTTAATTGATTGCTTAAGTGGAGAAAAATATTTTTCAAAACTAGATCTTAAAAGTGGGTATCATCAGATAAGGATAAGAGAAGGGGATGAGTAGAAAACCGCTTTTAAGACCAATGAGGGACTGTATGAGTGGAGAGTAATGCCTTTTGGGTTGTCAAATGCACCAAGCACATTCATGAGACTCATGAATGAAGTTCTTAAAGAGTTCATTGGTAAGTTTGTAATAGTATATCTGGACGATATATTAGTCTATAGCAGATCTAAGGAGGAGCACGTGAGGCATTTAAATTATGTATTACAAAGGCTGTAGCAAGAAAAATTATTTCCGAATCTGAAGAAGTGTTCATTCATGAAAGAAGAGCTAGTATACTTGGGATTTGTTATTTCTGCTGAAGCGCTTAAGATGGATCCAGAGAAGATCAAGGCAATTATGGAGTGGCCTTCACCCAAGAGTGTTTTTGAGGTAAGGAGTTTTCATGGTCTTGCTAGTTTGTATAGGAAATTCATTAAGAATTTTAGTAAGATTAATGCACCTATTATTGAGACCATAAAGAAGGACAAACAACCATTTAAATGGACTGCTGAAGTAGAGAAAAATTTTCTGCTGTTAAAAAAGAAAATCACTGAAAAACCTATTATGGTTCTACCTGATTTTAACAAACCTTTTCAAGTAAAGTGTGATGCCAGTGGAGAAGAAATTGGAGGCGTTTTAAGCCAAGAAGATAGACCAGTAGCTTATTTTAGTGAAAAGCTAAATGATTTAAAAAATAAGTATTATTCTTACAATAAGGAGTTCTACGCAGTTGTGCAATCATTAAAGAAATGGAGGCATTAGTTAATATCGAAAGAATTTATTCTTTATTCAGATAACCATGCATTACAGTTTATAATGCAGCAACCAAATCTCAACTAGAAACATGCTAAATGGGTAGAATATATTCAAGGTTTCCATTTTGTTTTGAAGCACATAGCTGGGCAGTCAAACAAAGTTGCAGATGCTTTAAGTAGGAGAAATGTATTGCTTCAAGAGAGTCAAATCCAAGTGTTGGGTTTTGATTTTCTTAAGGAATTATATGAGACTGATTCAGATTTTAAAGAGGCATTTGAGGCTTGTAAAAATCCTGTTTTGGTGGATATAAGCAAATGGTTGGATTACTTCCTACAAGATGGACTGTTATTTAAGAAAAATCAATTGTGCATACCAAACTGTTCAATGAGAGAGAATTTAATCAAAGAGAAACATAGTGGAGGACTTGCAGGACATTTTGGTGTAGAGAAGACTTTTGAATAGCTAAACATATTTTATTTCTGATCGAAAATGAAATCTGAAGTGGAGAAGTATGTGAGAACTTGCAAAATCTGCCAATATGCAAAGGGAAGGAGCCAAAACACAGGTTTGTATATCCCATTACCAATTCCAGATAGGCCTTGGGATATGGTAAGTATGGATTTTGTGTTGGGGTTACCAAAGACTCAAAGAGGTAATGATTCAATCTTTGTTGTAGTGGACATATTTTCAAAAATGACACACTTTATTCCATGTTATAAAACTAGTGATGCTTCTCACATTGCTAATTTGTTTTTTAAGGAGATTGTAAGATTGCATGGGTTGCCCAAAAGTATTATCTCAGACAGAGATTCCAAATTTGTTGGACATTTCTGGAGGACACTATGGAAGAAGCTAGGAACTAAATTAAGTTTCAGTTCTGCCTATCATCCACAAACTGACAGAATGAAGTTGTGAACAGGAGTTTAGGCAATCTTTTGAGGAGCCTTACTACAAAACACCCAAAGCAATGGGATCAAGTATTAGCACAAGTTGAGTATGCATATGATGACTCACCGAATAAGAGCACAGGACAGAGCCCATTCCATATTTTTTATGGAATGCATCCAAGAGGAATATTTGAATTAATAAATTTGGGAAAAGAAGAGATGAGAAGTGCTGAGGGTGAAGACTTTGCTTCAGAAATGCAGGCAATACATGAACAAGTGAAGCAACAGCTGCAGGATAGCAACATCAAGTACAAAACTAGAGTATACATGAGAAGAAGAGAGGTGAAATTTGAAGTTGGGGATTTGGTTTTAGCACATCTCAGAAAGGAGAGATTTCCAAAGAGGGAGTATAATAAATTGAAATTCAAGAAAATTGGACCATGCAAAGTATTGAGGAAATTCTCTACAAATGCTTATGAGATTGAGTTACCCCCTGATGTTGAAATATCACCAATTTTTAATGTTGCAGACTTATACAAGTATGAGAGTGGAATTGCAGATGATACAACAAAAGATCAAGAGAACCAAGAGGTGGATTAGGTAAAACAATTACCCACAACAAAAAATTTGCAGCCAAAAAGAATTCTGGACAGGAAGGTGTTTAAGAGGACAAGGGGACGAGAATACTTCTAGTATTTGGTAAGATGGAAAGGACAACCAACTTCTGATGCTACTTGGGTTACAGAAGACATCCTACAAAAACTGGGCAGTTCTGTAGATGAACTCATGGATAGGAGCCCATGAAGAATTTTGTCCTCAGGAGTTTGATGCAGGAGCATGTGACTTAGAGGGAAAAAGTCTTCAAACATATTCCAAAAATCCAAAAAAATCTAGAGGCAAGGGAGTGGGGTCCTTTAGCCAACAATTTCCATGTTTTTTAGTTCAAGATAGGATAGAATCGAGAATAAAACATGCTAATTATACTATGGAGGGATAAGCTATAATAAAGCTTTACACTTTAAATCATTCTATGTAAAGCATGATTTTGTAAAGGATAAGGCCCGATAAGGCTTTATCAAGTATTTATAAATAAGAGACAACGAGACTCTCATGAAAAGGGGGGTGCCGGAAGAATTATTCCTTGAAACCTTTTCTCTCTATTTATCTGAATTAATGGCCTTCTGCTAATTGAAAATTTGTATGCATGTATCAGCTAACTTGTTTTACTAGGAGTTGAAAATTGATGAATTCGCCTTATTTTCTAGCATGATGCTTGATTGAAGCCTTTAGGATCGTTTTTTTTCATTTCGGCGCATGCAGGCTTCCTAAGTTATTTTACAAAGTTCTGTGGACAACTTTGTTTACATAGAGGATTCATGATATTTCTTTAAGCGAGACATTGTCCCGGACGTGAAACCTTATTAGATTGGTTCATGCCCGTATCGGGTCTGGACCAATATCGCATCAGAGAAATGAAAGTGGAGTAGAGATCCTTTGGAACTGCCGAAGAGTGAAACTCCGACGTTTCGGAGCCGAAACATTATAAAGAAGGGCGGAGAGAGGTGTGGGGTCCGCAAAAATGATCACATCGCAAACCTGGAGAGGTTGCGATAGCGATTGGCGACTATATTGCGAAACCTCGACATTCTGAAACCAAAACATTATAAAGAAGAGCGTAAAGAGGCGTCGGGTCTGTGAGAGTGATCGCATCGCAAACCTGGAAGCAGGAAGAACCAAGTGTTGATGCTTTAGAAATCGCTAATAGTGATTGCTGATTATCGCACCGGAAGAAAGGAAGGAGGAAGGGCATTAAACCTGCCGATAGTATATTGTATAAATTCCTCACTAAAATCCTGCTGATAGTGTTTTGGGTAATTCTTTTAGAATTACAGTTCAAATAGGAGCAGAGCCCTATTTGACAATTAACAAGGGTTGTGGCGATCAGAGGAAATCCATGAAGCTGTCAGCTTAATGATTGATATGCCAATTAAAGCAGAGGGAGAAATTGGGCTGATATTGAGGAAATTGCAGCCAGATTTGAGAGGTTATCCATATCAACTGCACCTAGGCCATCAGTTTGACTCATCCAAGACTCTTTTATTGAGTCTTATGGAGTCTTCTCTAGCCCCCACACTCACTAAAAACTCACCAACAAACTCACCACTTTCTATACTCACCATAAAATTTCCATGCTCATCGAGACTCACCATATTTTTGGGCACTGAATTTATTGTATTTTGAGGTTCATTTGTATTTGTTGAGTCTTTCCCAAGTCATTGAGTCATGTCAAGTCATTGAGTTTTTTTGAGTCCTAGGCTAGTTGAGCCTTTTTCAAGTTTGAGTGTGACAACATTGCATTGTTGTTAGGGTTCCACAACCACCTTAACTTCCATAGTTAGTGGAATAGATTTTTAATGTATTGACAACCATATTATTAAATAAGGCTCTACACAGTAGTATAGTGTGAAATCAATAAATCTAAGTGAACTTGTTAAAGAAGGTCCATTAGTTAGTGGTTGAGGCCTCATTAATGGAAGTCCATAAGGTGGTTACGATTTTTGTCAATTAGAAACTATATATATATATATATATAATATATATATATTTATAGCAGTAGAAGCTATGTAATGGGTTATCAAGTGAATATTGTAGCATTTGGAGCTTCCTCCTGTTGGATATTTCCCCCTAGAAAAGGCAAGTGAATATTAATAAAGGATTGCTTAAAGTGTTATTTTCCAATTTTAGTTCTATTATTTGCTTTCCATAGTTGCATTCCATGTATCTTATTTAATTTCTTCATGAATTTATATTATGCCCTTTTCTCTCTAAATATTCTATTTTAGCTAACAAGAAACAACTAAAATACAAGTGGTCTTAGAGAACTTTCTCATGCCAACACATGTTCCAATTTTAGAAAAACATTATCTAGGTTAGAGATGTGTTTCAACATCTTTAAATAACACAAATATCTATCATTCAATGGGCAAGCCTATAACTGGGGAAGAATACATGTAGAAAATAATAGAGGCATCACCTTCTTGAACACCTTTGTGACATATGTTGGCACCCCTTTGAGTAACATTGTATCAAATAACATCTACATATGGAATTATCTTCCATTTTCCTTCAGGAATATCAAAATCCCCCTCAATACACTTGAAACCAACCTTAATCAACCCTATTAGTCATCCTATTGCCATGAGTAATGGAGAATAACACTTGGGAGATAACTCTCACATACTAGGGAATTGGGTAGTATGACTATGGGTATAATCTATCGCCATTAGTTGGTGCAATGAAAGATTCGATTGATTACTATTGATGGAAACCATAGGTATATTAGGATCTATAGAACTTGACACTATTTGATCCTTAGTACCCTACAAATCCTAGCCTCTTCCTCTAAACCATAGCTTTTGCAACACAGGTAAAAAAGTTCCTACACATTCTGTAGTATCAAGAGTTTTGGAATTTCATCACTGCAGTAATACACCCCTCAAATTGAAAAAATATTTCTAGGGCCTACCAATACTGTTACAGGAGACCTAGCTCAACAAAATCCTTGTGCAACATTGATTGTTTTGGTGTCAATTTACCGTAGCTAATTTTTCATTTTTTTTGACTGGCTCATACCATTACTTGTGGCCCCTCTCAACAAATTTCTTTTGTTACACTCATTATGTTGGGCTAAAATTTGGCTAACCCCTTTGATGGACCTAATGGTCCCATGACAAACACCTGTAGCATGTTAGCCATGAGGAAGTATAGAAAATAGTTGAGTCTTTCGCCTAGTCAATTAGAAAAATGGAAACCAATATGTCTTCCCTCACGTTTCACATATCCCCCATTTTCAAACTAATGGCCCTTTTTCTGAAGATTTTCCATACAATGGTAGTTGATTATTTCTATAGTGGTTACTTTGAAACCTTTGAGCATGTAGGAATTTCCATTCTCTTGAAAACTCATGTATAATTCCAAGAAATCCATGGTGATAGGTCCTAGTGTTCTTACCCATTCATCACCCAAAGAAATATCACAGCCACCCATTTCAATGGAAAACATGTGGCTTCCTTGTGAGGGAAGACATAATGGTTTCCATTTGCTAATTTAGGGAAAAATTCTTTGCAAGCAAGGAGGAAGAGGTGAGCGTAATTCTAGGTGACAAGTGGCAAGTGGGAATGTATCAGTGTACTTGTAAACAATTGATTTCTCCATCAATTATTCCATTAATTGACTTCATTTGGATTTTATGTACTACAATATATCTGCATTTGTGGCATTCCTCTCTTGTATTCTTCCTTTTATTTTTTAAATTCCACCTATATTACTTCAAGGAAAAGGAGAAATTAGTTACACTTGTTATCATCATCTTATTTTCGTAAGTCTTCTCATCTTTGTTTGTAAGAACATAAATATTGGTAAAAATCTTGCCATATTCTAGCAACAATCTGATCTATTGTCAAGTGATTAGCACAAGCTAATGTGCATCTTTGACCCATCCACACTAATGTGAGTTGGGATGAGTTGAGGTTGGTAACTTGAGTTCATTTTCCAACTGAAGCAAGAGAAGGTTATTTTGGTTGCCATTATCAATTATCATATATGCTAGTTTGTGTTTGATTTGACAGTTCTATGTACAAAGAGCTTCCTTGTTGATGGTAAGGCTATCTTTGGGCATTAGCATCAAGTTTGGATCAATATAGTCGAGATTGTTGACATCAACCTAGAAGTCTCCAACCTCTCAATAATGCTTAGAAAGGAAGTATTTTTCCTTTCGGAGCTATTTGGCCTAAATGTTTGACATTCCTCATTGGAATGGGAAAGCTTCCTATGATAGGTGCCATATTTCTTCTTCCCACAGTGGGTAGAGGATACGGAATTTGTTTCTCCTTTGTTATACCCAATATTTTTGGGCTGAGTAATTAGTAGAAAGAAAATGTGTACAAAATTCCCTTCATATAAAAGAATTTAATGGTTTTATGTAACTTGGCTTCAATATTGGAACCAATTTTCAATTTTGCATAAAATACTTCAAGGAGGAATAGAATAAACTCTAACTTATTTCTAATACTAGGGAACAACCCAAAAAATAATTTGGTGTAGAGGTTATATTTTGGGCCTTTTGAGACTCTACCTTGAGTTGGGAGAGAGATCCATATTTGGCTCTCCATTCCTTTCCTATAAATATTTGGTCTCCTTGGGTCATTATGGTCGAAGGAAATATTGAGATTTTGAGGCCACTTTTTTTCTTCATTTTGTCATTATCTCCATTTATTGACTCCCTACTTTATAGGTTCCCTTGAATTTGCCCGCCCCCAAGGAGTAGAATAATGAATCAATCAAGGAGGAGATCTGATGGCAGTACATTCTTATCACCTAGTTTTCTCCCTCACAATGTCTTAGATCTAGCTAGCATTTTACGTTAAGAATATTTTGCAACTTAATAGTCAATTGTTTGTCCAACTACATATGAAGGCACTAATCCCATGGACTCAAGATTCCCATCATCAACTAAGATCTTGCTACAACCATTTACATGTCAAGATATGTATCATTAGATTCCCTAGAGGACAAGAATTGTCGACACTCCTCATTCTAGGAGGTGGAGACTAAAGATCACTTCATGTTTCAAGTGCCCCATCTAATACAAGATACTAGGGAGATTGCACTACTTCTGTAGAGAATCTAGCAAGTCCCTTGTGATCTTTCTTTTAAAACCAAAACCATAGATGCTTACCCCAATAATGCAAGTTGTAGATACTAATAGACAATGTGCCCTACAAGAACCTTCAAGGCCTACTTGGTTGAAAACTCCATCTCTCAAACATCAAAGGAATGGAGACACTGGATATAGAGTTTCACTAGCATGGACAATGATAGATTATTAAAATTGTTATGAAACTAGCTCACAAAAAGATAGAAAATAAATATAAATGCCTTAGAATTCAGTCTCTTCGAGGGAGCAACCTCCTTTACCTTACACAAATGAACAATTCTTGGATGATACAAATGACAAGACCTCCTTACTATATATAGGAGTCTAAGGGGTCATAATATAATCAGAGCCGACATAACAATAATAATGTAAGGGCACAATAATAACAATAATGGGATTCTATGGGGCACAATAATAAAAATATGGCGACTACATGGGAACAACAATATAATAAAGGGGTTGTACTAATAACAATATAGGGATATAACATGCCCCTCTCCTTCAAAAAGTGTTGTCCTCAACATTTAAGTGATTCTTCATGCTTATGTATAAAATTATTGTTCTCCCATGTGGAATCTTTAGCAGGTAAGTTCTTCCACTTGATGAGATACTCTGAAATTGATTGATTTCGTAGCTATTAGGTTCTTGTTTCTGTGAATGCTCCAGGTTCCAATATGATTTTTCGTTCCTCGTCGAGTTCTAGCAATATTGTTTGAACTAGGATCATATGCAACTTTTGAATGAGTGGCCATACTTCTTCATCCTTCCATTCATCCCTTGCTTCATTTATCCAATCTAGTTGGATAATAAAAATAAAACAAAACAATGCTTCCACATCCTCATCCTTTCTTGAGAGTGCATTTGCATCAACATTTTTCTTCCCCTTTTTTAGATGATTTCAAAGTCATAACCCAACATATTTGTGACCCATTTTTTATGTTCTTCTAAAGATAATATTTGTTCTAAAAAGTATTTAAGAATATCATGATCCATTTTTACCTTGAAGTGTCTTCCCATTAGGTAAGGTTGCCATTTCCTAAGTGCATGTAGTATTGTCAACATTTCCTTCTCATAAATAGCTTTCTTGAGATGTAGTCATAAAAATACCCAATCACCTACATCAAAACTTCTTTCACTGTGATGTTGATCTACCTGTTGTTTCAGATTCTGCACCAAAGTGGCGCTATCCTTTAAAAGTCAGAGAGCTTGTTGTTGATGCTCGATGCGATCTTTCACTGTTTGAGTCTTTTTCTTCTTGATATTTCCTTCTATCTTGAGAGTTTGAGGAGTGGTAATTTATTCCAATGCATTACAAGATATGGTCAGATTCATTTTTTTATGTTCGATGTGATCTTTCCCTTCTTGAACATTTTTATTCTTGATATTTCCTTCTATCTTGATAGTTTGAGGAGTGGTAATTTCAGCCAATGCATTACAAGATATGGTTGGATTAATTTCTTCTTTCTCGATGTTATATTTCACTTCTTGAACCTCTTTCTTCTTGATATATCCTTCTACCTTGAGAGTTTGAGGAGTGGTAATTCTTTCCAATGCTTTACAAGATATGGTTGGATTCATTTCTTCTTTCTCTGTGGTTGGTTCCTAGGGTTTATCCTCTTATTTTGATGTTTCTTGATCCTTTTCTTCCTCCTATTCACAATCTATGTAAAATAATTTCTTCTCAGCACACTTATGACCTTTAATGTATTTGCTATCACAAATGTAACAAAGTCCTTTTTCTCTTTTTTTCTTCCAATTGTTGTCATGTAAACCTTGTAGGTTTTGGAAGGCTAGAAGATTTTTTTTTTTTTTCCATATTTGTAGTTGTGAGTGGTAGGATTCCTTGTTTCCATAATTTCGCTTTTAATTTTTCTTGCCAACTTGAATGCCTTCTCCAATGAATTTGGTTCCCAAAGACGAACCTCATGTTGAATGTTATCCTTTAAAGTCCCTATGAAGACGTTAATCCTTTTCTTCTTTGGAATATCATTTACCCTTATATTCAATTTTTTGAAATCCTCAATGTGCTTTACCATTGAACTCTTTTGTTTGAGATTTATAAATTGGCTAAAGAAGGTGTTACTCTTTGTATACTCATAATGTGCTATCATTTCTTCCGTGAAAAGTGACCAAGTGACAAGTGCTTTATGAGAACACAACCCTTTATACCATAAAAATTGATTTGGTTCTAAATATGAAGATGCAATATGTACCTTTTGTAACAGTTGCACCTCATGTAGATCAAAATATTGCTCCATCTGTAGTATCCAATTTATCGGATCCTTGCCATCAAACTTCCTCATATTTCCTTTTCTTGATTTTAGAAGCTCGATCTTGAAACAAATGTAACTCTGTAATTTTGGATTTTCCAACTCTAAAATTGCAACCTGTAGTAGCCCTCTGCATCCTCTTTCCAGTGCCACCAGTCTAATAGAAATTGGATTCTCCAAGAAAGAGTTATGCATAATCTCCCAAGATGACCTGATTATATACCTTTTCAGAAGAGCGAACTTGTATGAAGTGCCACGTGTCACTATTTTTACCTCTGGATCTAAAAAATATAAACAAAAAACTACAGTCCATCCTCTTTTTGTAACTTCTTACGAAATTTCAAGTGGATACTTAGAGAGAAAGTTATGACGATTTTCCCAAGGTCACCTGTTTAAGATGTAATTCGGGAGTATACAAAAACCCTATCTTCCTTAGATCATATATCCAAAATATAGCGAGACAAGATCTTACACAAATGAACAATTCTTGGATGATATAAATGAAAAGAGCTCTTTTCTATATTTAGGAGTCTAAGGGGTAACAATATAATCAGAGCTGACATAACAATAATAACAATAGTGGGCTTCTATGGGGCACATAAATAACAATATGGGGACTACATGGGCACAACAATATAATAAGGGGGTTGCACTAATAAGAGTATAGGGACCTATCATAAAAGATGCCATCGACATGAGATATCATGAAACCACTTCATCCAATTTCTCTCCACATATGGCATAAAGGGACTACCACTCACCCTTGTTGTTAGCATAGAGGTCATGGACAGATTCCTACAGCAACCTCCTTTATGGATTTATGAGGCTTGGATAGCATGATAGCACGCTTGAAGCTTGAAGTGTGGTGGTTACTCTTGTAAACAAATTTCATGACAGTCTTGATGTGGATGAGAACTATAGCTCATCTGAGTTTGAGTCATCACTTTCTTCAAAGTGTCACTACCCTAGGAAAGTTGTGGATGACATGACAATAGTTATATTTGACAACTATAAGCAAATGTGCAATACAATAGTGGTGAATTCTTTCTATGCTCATGGTACAATTAAAATTATTTTGACTACTTTTGAAGCAACAGATGATTCACTGTAGACATTGCCATTTATGTCACAACAAGGAATGGAAACAGAAAATGACAAGCTAGAGCATGTGCCTTGGTTGTTAGAGGCATTACAAAGATATTGTAGGCTTTTGGAGTACATTGTGAATTCTTCTTCGCTATTAACTGTGCCCTTTGCATCATAGTTAATGCAACAATTTGTTGGAGGCTCTGTCACTATTCCAAGAGATCCAATGGTTTTTGTCCACACTCTACAAGCTCAAGTTCTCAATGTTGTTCTACCTGTCTAGAGCAATCCAATGTTTTATCGCTATAGTCCATCTTTGATTAACTTTGTTGTTTCCATTATTACCCATGTATACACTGCCATAGATGATGTTAAATGAAGAAAAAATAGTATTCCTAGAAGCACTAGTCAACGATTTAGACGTCATCCACCTGATGAGGCTTCCATTTATATGATGGTTGAAATGGGATTTCCAAGGTCCAAGACAGAGGAAGTATTGAGGTGTGTTGAAACAAATAGTGTTGAATTGGCTATGGAGTGGCTCTCTAGTCATCCTGAGGAGCCAACACAAGAAGGTGATGAACTTTCCCAAACTCTTCCCTTGTTGCTGGGTAATTCCGAGGTTCCCAAGGACAATGCCAATGAAAAAGGAAGAGATGTTTCTTATGAAGAGAAGCTTCTAGAAAATCCTCCCATTGAGGATATCTTAAGTACACGTATGAATATGTTGCAAAGTACAAATGTGATTTCTTTTTCCATGAATAATTTGATTGTGACTTTTTGCACTAAAACAAAGTCCAGTACCTTCTGAGAGTTTTTACCCTTCTTATTCAACAACTAAAGCTTTGTAAGGTGGATGGATCTGAAAAATGCACTAGTCCATTATCAACTATTTCTCATATTTTGGCATTAGTTTTGAGTGAAGACAACAATACTAGAGTTATAGGAGCCAAAAATGGACTTGTTGGTATATAATGGACTTATTGATTTTTTTTATGCCAAATAACCCGATGGGGGAAAAGTTTCAGTTCCCAAGTGGGTGACTGCATTATTTCTCATACTTGACGATATGTTGTAATACAAATTTCAGATTACTATAGATGCCCAGAACACTGGTTCTATGGGAGGAACTTCACTTGTATTTGATTCTAAAGATACAACTTTAGCTAGTGCAAGTGTTGTAGACAACAATAAAAATTCTTCCTTGCATGACAACATTAAAGATTCATGAAGATTTTGGAAAAGCCTTTAGGATACATGAAAACAGATGAACAACAGAGTAATTATCATATCTTGCAAATATTTGCAACTACACCTTCTAACAGTTATAATTTAGGTGGTTCTTCAGTTTAGTCCGACTTACAAAGTCACATTCCATGGCAATGCAGTTTCTTGAGAGAGGTGGATTGTCTTCCATTTTGAGCCTTCCTAGAAGCTGTTTTTTCTCAGGTTTTGATAGTGTGGCAGCAGCTATTATACGCCATCTTCTTGAGAATCCTCAGACTCTTTAGATTGCTATGGAGGTAGAGATACGACAGACTCTAATGAACATGTTAAGTCGTCATGGTGATTATGTTTCTCCTTGAACATTCTTGACATCTATGGCTCCAATCATTTCTTGAGATCCAACAATTTTTATGTAGGCTACTAGTATGGTTTGTCAGTTACAAACATTGTGGGGTAGGACAAATATAATTTTGTCAAAGCAGGAAGATAAAGAGAAAGCTAAAGAGAGGGAAGTAGAGCTCATTTACAATGAAGTGAAGCTCAACAATGAAGTGAAGGTAAAGAGAACATGTTACAAGTTCCTTTCCATTTTGTGCCCTTGAACTCTATATTGTGTCTATGAAGGTGATTTTTTGTTCCAATTGGGAAAAAGTTCTTGATTGAATAAGAAAACATAAAAAAGCTAGGATAAAAATTATGCAAAAAGGGAGGTGAGTCTTCTGGTACACTCTCAGATCTTTTGTGAATATAGTGGCCCCTTTGACATTAGAGAAATTTAGCCTACAAGTTTCAAAATTCCAACTCTTTATAAAGTCTTCCATTCTGTCTTTTATCCCCTCTTGCATAATAAGTTCCAACCTTCTTTAGTGTAACTGCTTTCCAAGAAGAGAAAGGAAGATGAGGTGTCTTGAGGAGGTTTGTGACCTTTGGTATGAAGGGTCTCGACTGTCCTAGAAAATAGTGTACTTTGTTGGCATTAATTATCCATGAATTCCTACATTTATAGCAATTTGTTAGTTGTCTTCTCTATAGTCATTGTTATCACTTAGGTTGTCCCTAGGCTCCTAATAGGGATACGGCCGAGGTAACCACAAACCAATCTTCTGATTGCAGGTTCTAGCCCACCTGCAATCGGAGAGGGCTCTCTCCTTTTGATTCAACCTTAGTTGATGATTTTAGGCTAGCTTTCTGACTTCAAGGGAATGTTGACTGTGATTGGAAGGAAGGTAGGATTCTCGAATAAAGAGGCACAGTAAGGTGTTATAAGTTTTGAACCATTTGGCATGGAGTCACAGATTGAGGCATGCGAGCGTTTTCTTGGTCACAAGGGGATACGGAGCGGGATAGCCACACAGGATACAATACTCGGTCTGCTGAAAGTACGGAATGAACATCAGGGATGAAAGG